>JARQOD010007278.1:0-39698 GCA_033576555.1 Oophaga sylvatica | reverse complement strand
GGTTCGGGTGCTGTATTTGCCCGGGTGAACTGCAAAGGGCGTATTTTTACTTGGCGATGCAGGACGCAAAAAAAATACGCCAAGAAAAAAGGCTGAGATCTTGGCATTTTTAGGAGTAACTTTGACTGTCAGGGCGAAAGGGGGTGCACAAGTGGGCATATTGCAGTGACATACCCCCCCCGTTCCCAAAATTCGATCTCCTACACCTGGCCCAAAAAAGGGTTGCAACCTGAATCCTCCTCCCCAGCACAATGGGGGAAATAAGGGTGTCATGGATAGGTTAATACATTCCCTCCCAAAGGGCCGGGTGCAATCCGGGGTTGCCCAGGGAGATTCCCGTAATGCCGATACTGTTGTGAACACGTTGGGGCGACTTCAGACGGGGGCTCCCTCTGGTGGTTGCTGAGGGTAATAAAACCAATTGCTGAATGGTTTTCCCAGCGGGGTCGAATGGTCTGTATAAGTGACCTGAACTCCCTCAGCCTTGCCGGTAATAAATTTTTCTTCCAGGTCTTGCTTGGAGCTCACTTGCTTTCCCCCTGCTTTCATTCAATAAGGGGATTTGTTTTTTTTTTTCCTCGGGTTGGATTTTCCTTGCTGGTTTGCTCCCCTTGCAGTAGACTTCAGCCCCCCCCCCTTTTTTGGGGCCCCTGGCCTCATTTGTGCTTATTTTTTTGTTTGCACTTTTGCCCCTTTCCCTGTGTCACTTTTTATTTGCTGAATTGCTGTGTTTTTACACCAGAGATCTGTTTTTAGGTGGTAGAATCGGTGATCTCAGGTTTTTTTTTAATCAAATGTTGGAAATTTTTTTCAGGGTTTTTTTGGGTTTGGGAGTCAGAATTTTTTTCCTATACTTTTCTATCTAGACAGTATTGGGCCCCAGCGTTTGCTCATTCTTTTTTTCGTCTGTGTTCGTATTTTCTTCTTGTCTTTAAACCCCCATTTTCTGTTTTAGGGGTTCCTATTTTTTTGGGGGTTTTGCTATGGGGGAAATTAGCTTTCCCTCTTTCTGCCCTTTTGGTGTAGCTACTCTCCGGGGTGTGACGAGGCTCTAGGGTCACTGTAGGGACGCTCCACGGGTACTTTTAGTTTTGCGGTTTTGTTTAGGGGGCCTGCAACCCAATAGTTTCCAGCCTCTCTGGGATTGGGAAATTTGGCTATTTTTGCTATTTTTTCCTAGCTTAAACCAAACATAACAGATGACCTAGTGAGCTTGGGGGAAGGTACTAGGGATCCAAAAGGTCCCCGGGGAAGCAAAAGGGGGCCCGAGCATTTTCCATGCCGGGGTTTAAAAAAAAAGCGATGCTACACCCAAAAGAGTCCCAGCTAGACCCACCTGGGGGGGGGCCAAGAGCACCGGGGTTAGTGTGAAGGTCCCCTTCCCCCTAGGTTTGTTTTTTTGGAGGGGTCATACCCCTGGCCATATAGCTGCCCGTTGTCCCAAGACCACCGAGACAATGGACTGCAACACAGGATGGCGATGCTCGTACTTTGCATATCCAGCCGGCAGTGCTGTTTCCCAAACAGGAGAGGGGCCGCAGGAATGCCCCATGTCAGTAAACAAGGTGCAAGTGACTGGTCTGCTGGACTCAGGAAGTTTGGTAAACCTAGTGAAGGCCACAATTCCCCATCGACTGATTCCTGGAAAGAGAGTGGGCGTTTGCTGTATCCATGGTGACGCAAAGGACTACCCTGTGGCCCAAGTGGTCATAAACACTAATTGTGGCTGCGAGTCCCATGAGGTTGGCATGGTCAAGGACCTATTACACCCTATTATAATAGGGCGGGACTTTGTGTTATTTTGAGACTTGTGGAGAAAAGGGAGGACGTCTAGTTGTCCAGACAGCAGCCAGGCTGCTCCAGAAGAGACATTGTCGCAGGCTGCGGATGACAGGTTTCCATTTTGTGTGCTTGTTGGCGATGAGGATGAGGCAGCATCCACTGAGGCCAACGTCCCTGAGCTGGAGGTGTCCAGGGGAAACTTTGGAATCGCCCAACTCAGGAACTGTCATGGTCTGCTGAGTTTCTGGGATTAGGTGGTTTTAGGGTTAACCGGGATGGCCTCACTCTGGGATTCTGGGAGGCTTTTTATAGCCTCATTGTGGGGCCATCCTGTCGCTTATACTCTGACCCTTGGCCGAGTGTGTGTGACTCTGTTGTGCTTGTGCCAGTGCTTTGTGCCTGTGCTACGTTTTGTCTGTCTGGTTCTGATTTGGCTGTGTCCGTTTCAGTTTTGCTTGTCCCTTTTGTACTCTGCTCTGCCCCTCTACCGTGTATGGAACCCCTTGGCTACGTCCTGATTATCCGTTCTGTATTGCCCCTTGGTAACTGTGTCCCGTAGTTACCCTTCTAGGAGTTTTCCTTCACCTCATAGCTCTCTGGAGCTTAGGCCATGCCCACTAGCAGTCACGTGCTGCAGGTCCTCCGGCCTGAAGCATTCTCTATCTGCTACTGCTGCCTCTGAGAGACGTGTGGCCGGCTCCACTCCTTGGCAGTCACATGCTGAAGGTCCTGTTCCTCAGAAGCACACGTCTTCCCTGCTGCGGCTCTGCTATACAGGTATCTTTGGGCACAGTTTGTTCACTCAGGACACATGCACTGGCTCAGTGAGCAAGTGCAGTGCGGTGTCCATGACAGGAACCTAACTCTTAAAGGGACATTTGACAATGTAACTTTGTTAAATGGTGTACCTCAGGAGCCAGGGGCCAACAATCGGTTCCCTCATTTTGCTGTGATTGGAGATCTGCTTTATAGGGTAACCAAGCCAAAGGATGAAGTAATAGAGCAGCTATTGGTTCCAAGGCCATATAGAGGCAGGGTGTTGGACATAGCTCATTCCCATGTATTGGGTGGTCACCTGGGGGCAGATAAGACCCAGGAGCGCATTCTGCAGAGATTCTACAGGCTTGCGTGTTACAGAGAAATTGTGAACTATTGTTATTCCTGCCCTACGTGCCAGCTGACCTCCCCAGTAGCCCACTTCCACAGTCCTCTGGTGCTGTTGCCCAACACTGAGGTGCCATTCGAGCAAATAGCGATGAACCTGGTGGGACCACTGGTAAAATCTGCAAGAGGACATCAATATATATTGGTGGTCCTGGATTATGCTACCCAGTACCCAGAGGTGGTAACCTTAAGAAATGCCTCTGCCAAGTGTATATGGAGCTGATCTATATCTTCTCCCAAACCAGGCTGCCTAAGGAGATACTGACGGACCAAGGGACTCCCTTCATGTCCCTGCAAATTTCTCAGCTCAGAACCTCAGTGTACCATCGCCAAACTGACGGCTGGTGGAGAGGTTTAACAAAACCTTGAAGGCTATGCTGAAGAAAGCAGTGGAGAAGGTTGGCCGAGACTGGGACTGTCTACTTCCTTACTTGTTGTTCTCCATCCGGGAGGTTCCCCATCCTTCCACTGGCTTCTCCCCATTTGAACTGCTCTATAGACGACATCCTCGAGAGCTCCTGGATGTGGTGAAGGAATCCTGGGAGGCTGAAACCACCCCCTATAGAAGCGTGGTAGAGCATGTCACCCAGATGCAAGAGAGGAATGCCAATGTGATGCCCATTGTCAAGAAGCACCTCCTCAAGGCTCAGGAAGCCCAGTCCAGGGTGTATAATAGGTCAGCCAGGGTAAGACAGTTCAACCCAGGGGATCGAGTAACAGTATGGAATGCCTTAGGCACACCGAGAAGCAATTTAGATTGAAGTCTAACGTATGTTGGAGCGGGGAGCGATCGAAGAGTCTCAAAGTGACTGGTTATGTTGATTCCCCAACCAAAAGGGACCTGGAGGTTTTGCAATGATTATTGGAAATTAAATGAAATCTTTAAATTTTTCTGCATATCCAATGCCCAGGTTAGATGAATTAATTAATAAACTTCATAATGCCAGATACATAACAACTCTGGATCTTACTACTCTCTAACAAAGAGGCCCAAGGAAAAAATGGCTTTTTCCATCGCAGAGGGTTTGAACCAATACAAGAACATGCCATTTGGGCTACAAGGAGTGCCTTCAACATTCCAGATATTAATGGATTTAATTTTGAGGCCACATAATAGTTGCTCAGCAGCTTACCTACATGATGTGGTTGTCTTCAGTGCAGACTGGTGAAGCCATCTGTGTAAAGTACAAGCCGTGCTAGATGCGATCAATGGGTTAGGTCTCACACTAAATCTGGAAAAATGTGCCATAAGGCTAGAAAAGACCTGGGAAATCTGTAATGTCATGGTCTCCCGAAGCAGAACCAGCCGTTTGGTGCCTTAAGTCAGCACTGGGTTCGGAGCCATCTTGTCTCAAACTATAAATGGAGAAGAACACCTAGTACTATATTTGAGCAGGAAGCTGACTTTGGCGGAAAAAACTGTATCATCGTAGAGTGTCAATGTTTAGCTGCAAAATGGGCACTAGAATCTCTTAAGTATTACCCGTTGGGTAGGAGATTTAAGCTTGTTTCAGATCATGACCTGCTGATTTGGATGAAACATAATAAGTAATAAAATGCTAGGGTAACAAGGTGGTTTCCCTTGCTGCAGAATTTTAATTTCTCCATAGAACATAGACCAGGGAAATCACAGGGGTATGCAGACACGCTATCAAGAATTCATTGTACGATGGTCCAAAATGCCCAGACCTCTGGTCTGAAGAAGAGGGGGAGGGATATATAGGCAGCCGACAGGAAGATACTGGACGGAGTGCATATCTCTCCCAGAAAGTTAAGGTGGTAGAGATATTAACCCCTTTATGACAGGTATATCATAGGTCGCTTCCCCTCTTTGATGCAGGCTCCATTGCTAAGCCCGCATATTTTCAGGCACATGACAGCTGATCTGATCAGTTGTCAAGTGCCTCTAACAGTAGTGGTGGAATCACAATCCACCAGTGACTACTAACTTCTACTATCTCTGAAAGGCCTAAAGTTAATGATGACACATTTCCTTTGTATTTTAGGCATAATTTTTTTTCTAATTTTTACATTTTAAAAATGACAAAAAGGAAAACCCCCAAGCATGATTGATCAACCCCATGCTAATGGTTGGTGAGATGCTCTTTTACTGAAATTCTGCTCCTTTTTTTCTCCACACATACCTTTGATCATTGTGGCCAAATAGTTCTATTTTTAACTCATTGGTCCACAGGACTTGTTTCCAAAATGCATCAGGCTTGTCTAGATGTTCTTTTACATACTTCTGATGCTGAATTTTATGGTGAAGACGCCAGAGAGGTTTATTTCTGATGTCTCTGCTATGAAGGCCATATTTGTGCAGATGACTCTGAACACTAGAACAATCTACCACAACTCCAGTGTCTATTAAATCTTTCTGAAGGTCTTTTGTAGTCAAGAGGGGGTTCTGGTTTGTCTCTATAGCAATCCTACGAGCAGCTCTCACTGAAATGTTTCTTGGTCTTCCAGACTTTATATTGACCTCCACTGTTCCTGTTAAATGCCATTTATTAATTACATTTTGAACTAAGGAAAGGGCAACTTGAAAACTCTTTGCTATCTTCTTATAGCCTTCTCCTTCTTTGTAGTCATCCACCATTTTCCTTTTTTAGAGTGTTAGGCAGCTGCTTAGAAGAACCCATGGCTGCAGTTTTTTGGCACAAGGTTAGAGGATTTGTGTTTTTATAAAGCTGGGAAATTTGCATCATCTGGCCTTTCATAACGATGATAGTGAACAAGCCATAACCCTAAAAGGCTAATTAAACTCTAAAACCTTGGTCGAATTTACCTGAGCACACAAATCTCCAAGAGTGAACAGACTTTTGCATGGGCCTAGTTTCATTTTTGTACTTTTTAAAATGTAAAAAATGAAAATATATATATATTTTGCTTAAAATTCAAATGAAATGTGTCATCTTTAACTTTAGCCCTTATAGAGATCATGTCATCTTCAACTTCCTTAACTGTTCCCAATAACAGTAAATTTGACCAGGGATGCCCAAACTTTTACATGCCACTGTATATATATATATATGCAGTGGGGAAAAAAGTATTTAGTCAGCCACCAATTGTGCAAGTTCTCCCACTTAAAAAGATGAGAGAGGCCTGTAATTGACATCATAGGTAGACCACAACTATGAGAGTCAAAATGAGAAAACAAATCCAGAAAATCACCTTGTCTGATTTGGGAAGATTTATTTTGCAAATTATGATGAAAAATAAGTATTTGGTCATTAACAAAAGTTCATCTCAATATTTTGTTACATATCCTTTGTTGGCAATGACAGAGGTCAAACGTTTTCTTTAAGTCTTACAAGGTTGGAAGAGAATGTTGGCCGCAGTCATCTTCCTGTGGACGTCCGTTTACACAAAGCCATCTTTATTAATCTGTATCAAAATATCCAAAAACTCAATCGAACATTAACAACCAATGTTATGGAGGAGAGTCTTTGCAGAGGGCTGCTCTTTCTCCTGAGGAAGAGAACATGGACTCTTGTGGAAGCTAATGGAGATAGCAATTCTAAAATTCATTACTGACCCTCTAGTGGGCCATCTCATATGTCTTAGGATAGGAACCTAAACCAGACACAGGATTGTTGCCTCCAGTAGGTAGCACCTGAGTCCCTGCTAGCTTCTCTCTGAAGAGGCTACTTGCATATTTAAGCTTCATGGCTTATAAGTCACCCTGAACACACTAGCGCTCTCCACAAGGAGGAACGTTCCTGCTTAGACACAGTCTATAGTTTCTATAGAAATCTTTTTTAGAACTCTAAAGCCTAAATTTTTGTCTAAAAACACACAACGTGGTACATTCTTTATTCCTTGCCCCCGACAGATGGGGAGTAAGTAGGAGGGCTCATGCACACAGAGGATATTGTCGCCTCCAGGGCACTTTACAGCTGATTATATGTGACTTTAAACCTTGGTTTCTCAGCACAAGCACAGCGGATTATTACAAGCCAGGTATACTTTCTATTGTTATACTAGGACGTATACAGTCATACCACAAGTCAACAAGTACCACAAGTCTCAGCAGTGATTCAATTCCCTCTAACACATATTGTTTGGTTTAGAGCCTTCCAGTAATTTGTGTAAAAAAAAAAAAGGAAAATTTCTGTTCTATAATTTACTTTTGCAAAACTCCTCCAGTTTCATTATTTTAAACTTGTATTTGTTTCTAGTTTCTATCTCTTTTGGCAGCTTCCACTTTATATATCCTGTGAGTTGAGTGGAACGGAACCTTTAACAAGCTTTCTGAAAATCAATAGTTAACTAAAATATAAGAATCTTTGCATTATATGTTAATAGGGAAATCTGCTTATTTCCCCACTTACGAGCATCTCTTCTCCTCCCTCTTTATTCTAAATCACCATCCACACTGAATAAACTGCTTAGATTAGAAGGTCTCAGCAGTTTGCTTTGCAGACTTCTCCCTGGTCCTTCTGACTCTAGGACCCAGTGGCAACCTTCCTTCAACTCTAATGGACACACCTGGACGCATGTGTTTATAATTCCCAGCGTATTGGTGGGAATTGTCGGTGATATTTCCATTTCCCCCCTGCTGAGGCTTGGATCTATAGCAGTCCGCTATCTTCTTCTTTGGTGATTGGAGGATAACAAAGAAACAGGATCCATGAACCCAGCAAAAGAAAAAAAAAAAAACAGAAAAAACATACCAAAAAAACACGTATCAGTTTTTTTTTTTCCTTTTACAAACGTGAACGGCCGGTGATAATGTCACGCACAGTGTAGGAAGGACTAAGTGCAATATGAAGGGATAAGGGGAAGGGAGTCCAACACTGGGGAAGTGGGGAATGGAGGCCCCTAGGCAGATCTAGCGTCACCCTGTCTGCCCTAAGCGACCCTAAATAGGTTTCACACCTTTCGTCAAGCAGGATACCTATTCCCTGCCTGACCCTAGCAGTTAGCCCTGCTTAAGAATGGATGGGGTGAACACTGGTCGATTCCAACTACAACTTAAGACAAATGGGCTAGACAAACAAGTGGAACACTCAGCTTGAGCAGACTCAGAGAGAAACACAGACGTCCTCCAAACACCAAAGAAGACGATAGCCGACTGCTATAGCTCCAAGCCTCAACAAGGTGAAATGGAAATATCACTGGCAACTCCCAGCAGCAAGCTGGGAGTTATAAACACCAGGGTCCAGGTGTGTCTATTAGAGTAGAACGAATATTGCCACTGGGTCCTAGAGTCAGAAGGACCAGGAAGAAGTCTGCAAAGCAAACTGCTGAGACCTTCTGCAGTCAGATGCAGTGCGACAGCCTGCAGCCTCTGACACACCTGTGACACATTCACACTGCTCAGTACTGCAGTACACTTTAATGCTTCTGCTTCTCTCTGTGTGCTAAAAAATAAATAAAGAGCAAGAATCCCTCGTGTCTGTGTGTGCTGTGAATGGGAGACATCATAGCAGCAGGTCTCCTCCCTCCAGCTGAGAGTGGATTGCAAATTGATATAGGGCAGGGGTGGGCAATTAAGCTTCCCGAGGGGCCACATGAAGGACCGTGACTGTTGTTGAGTGCCGAACCAACATGACGAAATTAATTCTACTCAATATTAATATCAATATATTATAATTATTATATTATTGATAATTGTATTAATATTAATTGTATCACTTAACCCCTTTCTGCCATGCGATGTACTATCCCGTCCATGAAACCCGGGACAATCTGACCATGGATGAGATACGTCGAAGCGATCAGCCGCGCTCCCAGATTATCACAGCTGACACCCAGCACTATGTGTCAGGAGCGGTCACGGACCGCTCCCGGCACATTAACCCCTGGCACACCGCGATCAAACATGATCGAGGTGTACCGGGGGCACAGGGGAGCATTGCGCAGGGAGGGGGCTCCCTGCGTGCTCCCCTGAGACCCTCAGAACAGCGCGATGTGACCGCGCTGTTCTGAAGGCCTCTTCCCTGCCGGACCCCAGATCCAAGATGGCCGCCGGGTCCTGCAGGGAGGCGACTTCCTCAGTGCCTACTGTGAGCAGGCACTGAGGAAGCCTGCAGCATTGCCTGTGAGATCACTGGTCTCACAGAGTGCTGTGCACACTGTGAGACCAGCGATCTGACCCTATACTGTAATGTCCCACCCTGGGACAAAGTAAAAAAGTTAAAAAAAAATGAAAATAACAAGTGTAAAAAAAAAATTCCAAAATAAAGGAAAAAAAAAAATATTCCCCAATAAATTCATTTCTTCCTGTAAATAAAAAAAACAAACCAATAAAAGTACACATATTTGGTAATGACCCGCCCTATAGAACTGTCTCCCTAGTTAACCCCTTTAGTGAACCCCTTAAAAAAAAAACAAAGCAAAAAATCAATGCTTTATCATCATACCGCCGAACAAAAAGTGGAATAACACGCGATCAAAAAGACTGCTATAAATAAACATGGTACCACTGAAAACGTCATCTTGTCCGGCAAAAAACGAGTTGCCATTCAGCATCATCAGCAAAAAAATAAAAAAGTTATAGCTCGCAGAATAAAGCGATGCAAAAATAATTATTTTTTAATAATAATAATAATCTTTATTTATATAGCGCCATCATATTCCGCAGCGCTTTACAGTTTAACAGTTTCAAAACACAAGTCATAGTAACAACGTTAACAATACAGTAATTAAAGCAAAATAAGACGGCCCTGCTCGTGAGAGCTTACAATCTACAATGAGGTGGGGGAGATACAAAATACAGGTGTGTATATACAATTTTATATAAAATTGTTTTTATTGTATAAAAGCGCCAAAACATAAAAAAATGATATAAATGAGGTATCACTGTAATCGTACTGACCCGAAGAATAAAACTGCTTTATCAATTTTACCACACGCGGAACGGTATAAACGCCCCCCCAAAAGAAATTCATGAATTGCTGATTTTTGTTCATTCTAACCTCCCAAAAATCAAAATAAAAAGCGATCAAAAAATGTCACACGCTTAAAAATGGTACCAATAAAAACGTCAACTCGTACCGCAAAAAATAAGACCTCACATGACTCTGTGGGCCAAAATATGCAAAAATGATATCTCTAAAAATGTGGTGATGCAAAAACTATTTTTTGCAATAAAAAGCGTCTTTTAGCGTGACAGCTGCCAATCATAAAAACCCGCTATAAATAGTAAATCAAACCCCCCTTTATCACCCCCTTAGTTAGGGAAAAATAATAAAATTTAAAAAATGTATTTATTTCCATTTTCCCATTAGGGTTAGGGTTGTGCCTAAAGTTAGGATTAGTGTTAGGGTTGGGACTAGGGTTAGGGGTGTGTTGGGGTTAGGGTTGGAGTTAGAATTGGGGGTTTCCACTGTTTAGGCACATCAGGGGCTCTCCAAATGTGACATGGCGTCTAATCTCAATTCCAGCCAATTCTGCGTTGAAAAAGTCAAACGTTGCTCCTTCACTTCTGAGCTCTGCCATGCGCCCAAACAGTAGTTTACCCCACATATTGGGTATCAGCATACCCGTGACCATTCCATCAAAGTCTGCAATCCAAAACGTCACTACTTCCCTTCCAAGCCCTGACGTGTGCCCATACAGTAGTTTTCTCCCACATATTGGGTATCAGCGTACTCAGGACAAATTGGACAACAACTTTTGGGGTCAAATTTCTCCTGTTACCCTTGTGAAAATAAAATATTGGGGGTGAAAAAATAATTTTTGTAAAAAAAAAGGATTTTTTTATTTTTACGGCTGTACGTTATAAACTTCTATGAAGCACTTTGGGATTCAAAGTGCTCACCACACATCTAGATAAGTTCCTTGGGGGTCTATTTTCCAAAATGGGGTCACTTGTGGGGGGTTTCCACTGTTTAGGCACATCAGGGGCTCTCCAAACGCAACATGACGCCCGCAGACCATTCCATCAAAGTCTGCAAAACAAAACGTCACCACTTCCCTTCCGAGCCCCGACGTGTGCCCATACAGTAGTTTTCTCCCACATATGGGATATCAGCATACTCAGGACAAATTGGACAACAATTTTTGGGGTCCAATTTCTCCTGTTACCCTTGGGAAAATAAAAAGTTGGAGACTAAAAGATCATGTTTGTGGAAAAAATATGATTTTTTTATTTTCATGCTCGGGCGTTATAAACTTTAGTGAAACACCTGGGGGTTTAAAGTTCTCACCACACATCTAGATAAGTTCCTTGAGGGGTCTAGTTTCCAAAATGGTGTCACTTGTGTTTTTTTTTCACTGTTTAGGCACATCAGGAGCTCTCCAAACACGACATGGCGTCCAGCCAATTCTGCGTTGAAAAAGTCAAACACTTTGCCTGCCTGATCGCTGTCTCCATCCATCTGCTCTGACTTCATTGGTGGAGGGGCCTCCAGCCACTTCCTCCACCAATCAGCGTGTAAAACAGCTGAAGCGATTGAATCGCCCGCCAGGGCCGTGGGGTACTCGGCACCGAGCCCGTCAATCACTATGGGGGATGTCACGGTAGCTGCTGCTCGGTCCGTGGCCCTGGGACTCACCTCAAAAAGGGGATATTTACAGGGGATTAAAAGGTTTGTTAAATGTTCGTGACGACACCTGTGGTACCTGGTCAGGGTGACCAGCACTGCTGTGTAGGTCCGCTGAAGGGTTGGTAATGGGCAGCAAGGTGTTAAGCCTTCCACAGGTAAGGCTGGGTCCTTCAGGGTAGATAAGTGTGTAAGGGTGCAGGATGGAGGAGAATCCGACAGTAGAAGTAATAAGATGGACACACACACAGAAGTCTCTTTCTGTACCTTTACTGAAGATGTTATTGCAGGCACGTCCCGGGGCACTGCAGGGTGAAGGGTGCACATCCAGTTTTCCTTTCCTGAGTAGGTGTAGGGCCTCCTTACTTCTAAAATGAGTCTCTGACCTGTGTGAAACTAGGTCTGAGTCTGTCTTCAACTCTATGCCCGGCTGACCTTGTGTAGGGCCTTCTCTTGAAAGAACACAGTCTCTGATGGCGGTACCTGCCAGACTCCGGTCTTCCTGACCCAATTACGTATCAGCACTTTAGGGCTCCTGCGACTTGTAGTCCCGCAGGATCTCCGGTATCTCCTACTGGTCGTGAAGATTCCAGTAAGCTCGGACCCGGTGTCCGGTTGTAATGATGGGGATGAGCTGTTTAGGCTCCTCTGTCCCTCACTTGCTTTCCACTCGCCTTTCGTCCTACTCGGGCCCTCACACTATCACACACTGGCAGATGGTGGGCTGCTTCTTCTTCTCCTTATTCACCGCTCTCTAAGCGTCGGCACGCTTTCTCACTGAGCTGCACTCACTTGACTCAGTTCTGACTAGGCTGGAGTGGTTTCCGCTCCACTTTTACTAGCCTCCACTCGTTTGAACTAAGCTTCAAGCTGCAGACTTCAGACTCCTTCTCTAACAGCTGAACTCTTCTTTTGAGCTCTGCTCCGTGTGCCAGACTGCACACTTTCTGCGCTCTCTGCGCTCACAACACTCTCAAAGCTTAGACCGTCTGCTCTTCACTTCACCCTCTGAGGTGACTAAAGCTAGACTTCTCACAGAGTCTCTGTGCTCTAGTGTCTTCACCCTCCTTATATATAGCTAAACAGCTCCCTCTGGTGGCTCTAGGGATGGGTGAAGGTGTGTGAATGTATATACAGGACCTCTAGTGGTGGTTACCTTCAGTGCACCCTTCTGGAGATTAGGAATCCAAGCACAGCTGGGCTCCACATCCCCCCCTGGTAAAACTCAGCACTCCCGGGCTGAAAGAAAAACATTTTTTTTTAATAAAACATTAACATTAACTCTTCCCTTTCGGGAGGTGAGGATCTTTAACCGTTGCATAAATACATAAATAACATTTTTAATATCAACATCAAGTAAAGTGCAAATATCAGAAGCTTCACAGTTCAAGTAAACATATACTTGTGGAGGACCCGCTCCAAACCTCCAACAGTGGTCCTGGGTGGGCTGCAAGACTTCACTGTAGCAGACCTCACCTTCGGCCACACCAAACGGGTTTTGAGTTCTGAGGTAGCACTGGTTTACGTAAAACCAAGATGGAGCACCGAAGTGCTAACTATATACTGGAAAGTTTTTGGGCTGGCAGAGTCCTCAGCCACACAGTTCAGAGCAAATATGCAATACTCATTACCCAACTGGGGTATACTTAAGGCATAAATATAAAACTTTCAAACTACAGACACCTGTCCGGGTGTAGCAACTATTTTAAACTATTTTACAGTACAGTGACCCTGTTCAGGTTTCTATTGCGGCATCGCTATATCTTCAACCCCTGGTGTTGCAAGCACATAGTGCATCCTGGTACGGAGCACCATGACATCGTGGCTGGATATAAGGGTCTGTGTGGCTACAGTTCTCTTTTCCACACGGGTTCCTGGAGGCCTGACAGGTGCCTCACACAAACTTAGGCTCTGCAGTTCATGCATGTAGGACTCAGCAGGGGTGAGCGGGCAGCAGCCGCATACAGCCACTCAGCAGGGCATGGTACAGGTGCGCAGACTGGCGCTGGATTTGCAGAGGCCTGGGACACTGAGACACGGGGTATGCTTCCTGCTTCAGGGAGAGGGGAGCTGCTTCGGGAGACGTTTAGGGCATACCACCCCTTAAGCCCCCAATGCGTGTAGGTGACTAAGTCCCCTATTAACAGGTCCCTGTCCGGGTGTCCCTCAGGTAAGTGGGCCTCTATGTCCCGGCGATTCACAAAAACTTCCTGGTAGAGCCCGGGCTCGTGTATGAACCCCCGCCTCCCTGGAGCTTAAAGTCTCGCACTGCCCCCTGGCGCCGCGGTTCCCGGAGCGTACCTTTATCTCGCCTGACGTTCTCTTTGTCGGCAAGATCTCTATCCCGGTACCTCTGGTATTGTCGCTGCGTCTCCCGCTGGTCACGTCACTGCAGCTCTTCCAGCTCACGGCGCCTCCACTCGTTCTCCTGCCGTGCGGCGTACTCCTCTTCGTCCAGGAGCTCCATCTCCCCCAATCGACCTGGATATCGCCGGTTATTTCCTCCTTTGTCCCTGCCGGGGGACAGTATTCCTCTGCTACAGGTGCGGCATCTGGGTCCGGGCCTGGCGGGTATTCCGGTCCGGGCAAGGCCTCCGCAGCCTCCCCTCCTCCCGCCGCGTCCTCGGCGGGGGCAGGAACAGCTTCTCCAGGATCAGCCTTTGGCCAGATTTCAGCCACTGGCTCCGGTGGTGGCACGGGTGACAGTCGCGCACCCGGAACAGAGAGCGGTCGGCTCTGCTGCAGCCGCAGCTTTAGAGCCCGCCAGCTTCGCTCCATCTGCTCCACTTCAGCCCGGTGCTGGGCCAGATCCAGCAGGGTCGTGTCCACCTCCTCCTCCTTATAGCGCTCTCCATCTCCCTCAGAACTGGGGATGGTTCAGGCACAGGCTGCGCCTCTTCGTGAGGGAAGGGTTTGCACACCTCCATTCCCCCACACAGCGACTCCTGTCCTTCCGCCATCTCTCTCCAGTCCAGACTGAACTTTCTAACAGGAATGGACTGGTCTTTTCCGTGGAGGCGGGACTTTCGCTTTCTTTTCCTCGCACTGAGGAGGATGAGGAGGCGGATCTCCTTTGCAGTGGGGCATGATCTGATGTTGTAAAAACACTTAGACAGGGCGGCTATAATTTTCACGCCACGGGGGGGTACGCCCACAAATTCACGCCCTCTTCCTCACCAGCGCCTCAGGGCGCGAACATGGCAGTAAAATGGTGGCAAAATGGCGGCAAAGTCACAAAAATAGCAATTACAGTCTTTTGCACAAAAACAGTCCAATTCAGGCACACAGGACTCGCTTATAGCGAGCTTCAGAATCCTGTTCATGACGCCAGGTAGATGAGTCCCCGCCAGGACCGTGGGGTACTCGGCACCGAGCCCGTCGATCACTATGGGAGATGTCACGGTAGCTGCAGCTCGGTCCGTGGCCCTGGGACTCACCTCAAAAAGGGGATATTTACAGGGGATTAAAAGGTTTGTTAAATGTTCGTGACCCCACCTGTGGTACCTGGTCAGAGTGACCAGCGCTGCTGTGTAGGTCCGCTGAAGGGTTGGTAATGGGCAGCAAGGTGTTAAGCCTTCCACAGGTAAGGCTGGGTCCTTCAGGGTAGATAAGTGTGTAAGGGTGCAGGATGGAGGAGAATCCGACAGTAGAAGTAATAAGATGGACACACACACAGAAGTCTCTTTCTGTACCTTTACTGAAGATGTTATTGCAGGCACGTCCCGGGCACTACAGGGTGAAGGGTGCACATCCATTTTTCCTCCCCTGAGTAGGTGTAGGGCCTCCTTACTTCTAAAATGAGTCTCTGACCTGTGTGAAACTAGGTCTGAGTCTGTCTCCAACTCTACGCCCGGCTGACCTTGTGTAGGGCCTTCTCTTGAAAGAACACAGTCTCTGATGGCGGTACCTGCCAGACTCCCGTCTTCCTGACCCAATTACGTATCAGCACTTTAGGGCTCCTGCGACTTGTAGTCCCGCAGGATCTCCGGTATCTCCTACTGGTCATGAAGATTCCAGTAAGCTCGGACCCGGTGTCCGGTTGTAATGATGGGGATGAGCTGTTTAGGCTCCTCTGTCCCTCACTTGCTTTCCACTCGCCTTTCGTCCTACTCGGGCCCTCACACTATCACACACTGGCAGTTGGTGGGCTGCTTCTTCTCCTTCTTCACCGCTCTCTAAGCGTCGGCACGCTTTCTCACTGAGCTGCACTCACTTGACTCAGTTCTGACTAGGCTGGAGTGGTTTCCGCTCCACTTTTACTAGCCTCCACTCGTTTGAACTAAGCTTCAAGCTGCAGACTTCAGACTCCTTCTCTAACAGCTGAACTCTTCTTTTGAGCTCTGCTCCGTGTGCCAGACTGCACACTTTCTGCGCTCACAACACTCTCAAAGCTTAGACCATCTGCTCTTCACTTCACCCTCTGAGGTGACTAAAGCTAGACTTCTCACAGAGTCTCCGTGCTCTAGTGTCTTCACCCTCCTTATATATAGCTAAACAGCTCCCTCTGGTGGCTCTAGGGATGGGTGAAGGTGTGTGAATGTATATACAGGACCTCTAGTGGTGGTAACCTTCAGTGCACCCTTCTGGAGATTAGGAATCCAAGCACAGCTAGGCTCCACACGATGACGAGATTTCATCGTGTCAGCTGTGTACTGTGGAGAGTCAGTGTACCGGAGACAGCAACAGAAGCAGAGCGCCGGGGAACGGGACCGAGGTTAGTATGTGGTGTTCTTTTTTTTTTTTCATGTGTAGGGGATGTTTGGGTGGGCATGGGGAGCTATGGGGGGTGACATGCAGCACATAGGGAGGCTATGGAGGTGACATGCAGCACATGGGGAGGCTATGAGGGTGTCATCCTGACATGGGGAGGTTATGGGGGAGTCGTGCTGCACATGGGGAGGCTATGGGGGTGACATGCAGTATATGGGGAGGCTATGGGGGCTCATGCAGTATATGGGGAGGCTATGGGGGGCTCATGCAGTATATGGGGAGGCTATGTAGGGCTCATGCAATATATGGGGAGGCTGTGTGGGGCTCATGCTATATAATTGAGGACCCCAGTGTCTACATGCCTCTGGGTATCAGAAGCTGTGATGTCTCACCAGGGCGGACACAGACTGTAGTGGGCCCCTGTGCAAGAAATTTTTCGGCCCCCCCCCCGCACTTTATAGGGCAACAAAGTTATGTAATCATATAGATTGTAATATTTATATTTATTAGTTTATTAGTAAAGTTTTTAATATGATCATAAAAACTAATAGGGAGATAGATGATACCTACCTGCCCGTTCTACCTACCACTTGCATAGGTCAGTCACAAACCTCAGTGGGCCCCTTTAACACAGACCACGATTCATGATGCACAGATACAGCAGAGAAATATGGGTATAGTACAATGCCAAATACTTCACTTCTTCCATTACATGAGTGATATCTATTGTAAATTCTACAATAGCTCAAAAACCGCCAAATGCTCACAGCGCACAGAACAGACTGGACAGTACAGTCCTCCATACAATATTATGGTCACCACAGTCTCCCCCTCATCACCCATATAATACCCCATGCAGGATGTCACCCCCCATATAATGCTCCATACAGAATACTGGACCCAAAATAATGCTCCATACAGAATACTGGACCCAATATAATGCTCCATACAGGATACTGGACCCAAATATAATGCTCCATACAAAATATGGAGCTCTCCTCTGCACTGTACTGCGTTCTGCACTGTTACGGCTCAGGAAAGGGCGCTGTGGAAAGACTCCCCATTATCATCATCATTGCCTCCTTATCATCATCATTGCCTCCCCATCATCATCATGGCCTCCCCATTATCATCAATGCCTGCCCATCATCATCATCTCCTCCCCATCATCATTAATGCCTGCCCATCATCATCTTCTCCCCATCATCAATGCCTGCCCATTATCATCAATGCCTGCCCATTATCATCATCTTCTCCCCATCATCATCAATGCCTCCCCATTATCAGCAATGCCTGCCCATCATCATCTCCTCCCCATCATCATCAATGCCTGCCCATCATCATCTTCTCCCCATCATCAATGCCTGCCCATTATCATCAATGCCTGCCCATTATCATCATCTTCTCCCCATCATCATCACCAATGCCTCCCCATTATCATCAATTCCTGCCCATCATCATCGCCTCCCCATCATCATTATCGCCTCCCCATCATCTTCTCCCCGTCATCAATGCCTGCCCATTATCATTAATGCCTGCCCATTATCATCATCTTCTCCCCATCATCATCATCAATGCCTCCCCATTATCAGCAATGCCTGCCCATCATCACACACAGACAGCACCACAGCACACAAGCACTCTCTCACATTCAGCCATACACACACACACACAAAGCACCGCACTACATACACACAGACACACACACGTCTTACCTGTCCAGCGTCCGCGCTCTCTGCCACAGCCGGCCGCTGAATGATGACGTCATTCAGCAGCGCTGCTGTGAGAGGAAGCGCCGGCGCCCCCTGGAGCCCGGAGCTGCGGCAGCGGAGGCACGGGAGAGGTAAGTATTGTGCCAGCTGATGCCGGGGCCCTGAGCAAGCGGGGGGGGCCCAGGGGCTGACACCGCTAACGGGCGCGGGGGTGCCAGACTGCCAGTGGGCCCCCCCGCCTGCTCAGGGCCCCGGCACTTGCCCGGGTGTGCCGGGTGCTGACGCCGGCCCTGCCTCCCGCAGCGCTGCTCTTCTCCTTGTGCCTCGGCTGCGTAGTGCACCACATGGCTAATTTGAATAGGTAAATAATTAGCCATGCGGTGCTGGAGGCTGGAGGGGCCCCCTTTTCCCTGGGGCCCCCATTCAATGAACGGGCTGCACGGGCGGTAGGTCCGCCCCTGGTCTCGACGTCTTCTCCCATGGCGGGATATTGCAGCAGCCTGGGGGGATGCCCCCAGAGGTACAGTGGGGCTGCTGCTATTTGCTGCTTCCTCAACACTGGGGCCTGCTGTTGCAGCTGGTGGGTCAGGTCCTGGTGCTTGGGAAGCTTGGGGGATGCAGCAGGGAGGGTCAGACGATGGGCTAGCCACCTCTTCACCTCCCCCAACTACGTCTATTATGGCCTCTGAGTCGGAGCCTGTCTCCCTCTCTGTGAGGTTGGACTGAGTTCTGTTAGGAAATGAAATGGTATTAGAACATGTTGTAGATGTGAGCCTAAACTGCATAGGTGTTATGTGGTGTGATGTAGGTACTTACGGTCTCAGATCCAGAATAGGAGCCAAAAAACCAAGGCGGTCGAAATAAATGTACTTCCTCTTGGTGGGTGCTGCAGACCCGCTCCTTGACCTCTGCTGCCGTTCCCGCCGGTATTGGTCGCGGATGCTTCTCCATCTTCTCATGACATCATCCACTACAATGTGACATATAATGTAATAATTTACCTAGCTGCACAATGCCACATTCTTCTACATACACTTCACATAGTCATTGGGGCCTAGTCGGATGTGAGTATTCTAACATCTTGGCGCAAAAAAAAAAAAAAATATATATATATTTTTGGGAAACTCATCGCAATTATTACGTTCTGACCGTTAAGAAGTTTGCTCAAAAATCATGTAACTTACTCATTCGCTGCCCACAGATGCGCCTCCATGCCGCCTCTTTTCTTGCGCCGTCTGCACAATGTGCATCTCGTTGGTCCCATATTTCGGGCCTCTCCTGCACCAATACAATGAGCATCTCCACATTGATGAGCGTAGGCATCATGGCCGACTCCGTGGAGGCGATCTTCCGGGATGTCTGGCGCTCTTTTTGAGCTAATTTGCATGTGTCAGCTTCCTCCTGCATGTGTTGCACCATTTCCTGTGAGCTGCAGAACTCTTGCGTATATCTCGCAAATCACACATGTGGTCCGTGTGTAATCCGTTGTTTTCTCGCACCCATAGACTTTCATTGGCGTACAACGGGTGTAATACGCGTACAATCGCAGCATGCTCCGGGTGTCTCGCATCGTAAGATACGGCCGAGAAATATACGCATGATCAGAGCTGCCCCATAGAGAAATATTGGTCCGCGTGTAATGCGTGGTTTTGACGCCTTTCACTCATCCGTATTCCTCCTTAGGGCAGAGACACACTGCCGTATTTCACATGCGAGAATCGCATCATAAAACTCGTCCTGGCTCTCGGCTCTCCTGACCTGAGCTTGACCTCTGAATAGTAATCCATCACGCTGTCTTGCTCAGGTCAGGAGAGGTGTCAGGCCAGTCCGTGCAGTGCTATGCGATTATCGCACGAGTTTTACGGCCGTGTGACTCCAGCCTTAGTGTGACGCCGGCCTAAAAGTCAAAGTCCAGCCCTTAAAGAGTATTTATCACCAAACGTGGCCAGTTTTTGCTTTTTGTTCATTTCCGCTGCCCTCCTGAGTTTGCTGTTTGTTTTTATGTTTGAGGGGTCAATTTTTTTTTTTTTTTTTTGCTGTTCCCTTGAGTTTACTTTTATTGTCTTTTGCTCGTTTGTTTTGTATATAACTTTCACTGTTACTGTTACTTTCTTCCTGCTGTTTCCCCGAATATGCCATTTGATTTTTTTACGCCCTTCTTAGTTTAAAAAAAAATCAGTATATTGGGCACACTTAATAAAAAGGCCCAAATCTCTGCAACCACATGGTGGAAAGCAAAGAAACAAACGAAGCAAAAAGAAAAAAAAACATTACAAAGCAGGAAAAAGTAATGAAAGCAAAATCTGGGCACTTTTGACGGGCGCTAAGACAGACATCCATTTACAGGCGGCCGTTTCAAATTTTTGCCCTTCATCAGTACAGAGCAGGGTACGGGTCGGCTCGGTGAGACACCTTGGAGAATCAGCTTTCTCCTTCCTGGCGAGCAGTTCATTTGCATATTATTTTCCCAGAGAGCATTGCATGGCCTATTAGTAAGGAGAAGCAGCACCCCTTAGTAGTTTCCATTTTCTGCATTTATTTATACTGTTCTACCCCCACAGCATTTTGAGAATTTCGGGAGACATAAGGGAAGGCGAGACTTACCTCCCAGGCATTTTGGAAAGATGCTCAATAGTCGCAGAATTTACGCAGTACAAAGGTACGGAACGATTTTGGCAGATTGGGGATTGATATTGTTTTCATACTTTAATGGTGTGGTGTTTTCATTAGCATTCATGAGAACTAATTAAGCCTAGGTGGCATCTGTGGAGCGTGCCAACCATTCTGTCTGGGGTCTGGCGGATTCTTGCCCCATTTGCCATCCACTATAACATCAGACAGATATTTTCTGCACAATCTCTCCTCATATCAGATTCCATGACTCGGCACAAGTCACGTTAATAACAAATGTCCTTGTGCGTTTTCTTGCACAGCGAAAACCCCATTGTTTAATCTGAATACCCTTTACGATCGCTGCTTCAGGGCTAAATCAGGATAGTATTTGGTCATAACTAAGGAGAATCTTGGCTGGCACAGGGGATGCTGGCAGCAGTTATGCTTAAAGCAATTTATGCTCTGTGTAGTTTCTGGGGTAGAACATATTTTCTAGGCTCCGGCTGAGACAGTGGGCATTAATTGAATAATTTTTAATTCCCCTCCAAGGACCATCTGCTGAAGACTAATCAATGGAAGAAAAGTGTGCTCACAGCGCCATCTGCAGGGACACAGAGTGAAGTGCTTGTCTCTGCAACGTAAACAGGTTGTGATTGTGACATTTGTCCTAAAATTGACAACTATAAAAGCAAATTGTATGTTTAACATCATCGTATGTAGTAGATATAATAAGGATAGATCTCTGTATTTAAAGTTCTTAAAAACTTTTAGGCAGAGTTGGAAAAATGCTGCAGCATAAAAATGCTTTAAAAAATAGAAGTGTTAATAGTTTTTCAATTAATGCAAATGCAAAAGTGAAAGAACATAATAAAAATGTAAATAAATCAATATTTGGTGATCGCCCGTCGACTTCATCACTTCTTCTTGGTCACATGTGCACAGTTTTTAAAGGAACTTGGCAGGAGGTTGTGCCAAACATCTTGGAGACCCGACCCCAGATCTTCTGTGTATGAGGCTCGTGCGGATCCTTCTGTCTCATCATGTGATTACAGACAGACCGGATGATGTGAGATCAGGGCTCTATGGGGTCCAGATCATCACTTCCAGGACTCCTCATTCTTTATGACATTGGCTGGATGTTTGAGAAAAAAAATTGGAGCCAATCAGATGATTCCCTGATGATGAAAAGTATCTGCTTGTATTTCTCAGCATTGAGGACACCGTTCATCCTGACCGAGGCACAGGCAGGGCATATACAATTGCTAAATACCTTTTACAAATGCACTCTTGTCTAATATACCTTTTATGACTATAGATAATATTCATGGTAAATGGCTTACTTATACCAGTGCCACTTTATATGTTGTCCAATACATAGGCAGCATTTATGCATTGATTCTTGTCCCATATATTTACTTTTTTCATGAATAGATATCATTTGTTTTATATAGCCATACTTGAACATATATATTAAAAATCTTGGCCTGTTTGATATTATTACCTTAATTCGTATCCTGATTCCTGACCCAATCCTCGACCTATATACCTTGGGATCTATTTGCTGATTTCTACATGTACCCATTATACTGTACCTTTTTATGAATACATTGATATGTGCCTTATTTTCGTCACTTTAATTCTGTATTTATAAAGAAAAACTATTTTTTTAGCACTATAGACTCTAACCTCCCTATTTTGCATATTATGTTGAGTCGCTTATAAATGGGATGTGGAACTGGTACTTTTTCAAAATAGTATAGATCAATTGTCTCCAATCTGTGCCCTCTTACTGTTGCAAAACTAGAATTCTGAGCATGTCCTGACAGCTACAGACTGCCAGGCATGCGTAGAGTTGTAGTTCTGTAGAAGTTGGAGGTTGTAGACCATTGTATAGATCATCCATAGGTTGGATCCATGGACTACTGCTCAATGGTAGACATTTCATTCTGTAGCGTAAGATTCCCCAGGGCTATTTATTGGTAGACTGGAAAATATCTCTAATTTCTATTAAAATAGAAAATTGATAACAAGATGCTTTACAATTAGAAAGGCACCAAACAGAAACATGAGGACAAACCGGAAGCTGACGATAATAAAAATGTAGTAACATAATGGAGAAGAAAGCAGCAGTCAATGGAAAGCACAAAGCGTGGTACGGGAGCTGAGCAAGGTAGAGTATGTTAAATTACAATCAACGATGCTATTATCAAAGATAAAATGTTATTGACCATCATTTTTTTTAAACACAGACTCAAAGCCAATTACAAAGAAATATAGGGAAGAGATTGCATTTATCCGGCATCTGCTAAGTAGTAAATGTTGTCCTCGAGATGCAGAATGTGCTTTTAGTGAACTTCGAGTTTTGTCTGCGAATGTTAGGTTGAGTATTTACTATCAATATGCCTCTTGACATCATTATACGCTGTGTGCAGAATTATTAGGCAAATGAGTATTTTGATCACATCATCCTTTTTATACATGTTGTCCTACTCCAAGCTGTATAGGCTTGAAAGCCAACGGCCAATTATGTAAATCAGGTGATTTGCATCTCTGTAATGAGGAGGGTGTGGTCTAATGACATCAACACCCTATATAAGGTGTGCTTAATTATTAGGCAACTTCCTTTCCTTTGGCAAAATAGGTCAGAAGAGAGATTTGACGGACTCCGATAAGTCCAAAATTGTGAGATGTCTTGCAGAGGGATGCAGCAGTCTTGAAATTGCCAAACTTTTGAAGCATGATCACCGAACAATCAAGCGTTTCATGGCAAATAGCCAACAGGGTCGCAAGAAGCGTGTTGATAAAAAAAGGTGCAAAATAACTGCCCAGGAATTGAGGAAAATCAAGCGTGAAGCTGCCAAGATGCCATTTGCCACCAGTTTTGCCATATTTCAGAGCTGCAATGTTACTGGAGTATCAAAAAGCACAAGGTGTGCCATACTCAGGGACATGGCCAAGGTAAGGAAGGCTGAAAAACGAGAAACATAAGATAAAAAGTCAAGACTGGGCCAAGAAATATGTTAAGACTGATTTTTCTAAGGTTTTATGGACTCATGAAATTAGGTCACCGCAGTTCAGGGACCCGGCTGGGAAAGCAGCCTCAATGACATCCCCGCTAGTCACTGACACTGCGCTCGCAGCAGCTCATTCACCGATGGTTCTCAGCCCGGACGGTAGCATCTTGGCAATGTCCAGGTTGAAAACTGTTTATCCCCAGACATGGATTATTTTATTACTGGAGACGAAGGCTTCAATGGAATGGGTGATGACATGAGAATGATTTAATTTAGAAATATTAAAGGAGTCTGTGTCATTCTTTCAATTAAAGGACTTAATTCTGGCTGTGTCTTTATTTACAATACAACTATTGGATTAGTAATGGAGAGGTGTATAGACACCTCTTCATTACTAAGCCGTGGGCTTGATGTCACCGGACAATACAAAGGTGACATCAGCCTCACAAATATGAACCCCACTTTCCACAGATACAGGGCAAGCGGGAAGAGCCAAGTAAAGGGCCCAAATTGGCGCATTTAATAGATGTGCCTTTTCTGGGCAGCTGCTATTTTTAGGCTGAGGGGGTAAATATACATGGCCCCTTACCAGCCTGAGAATACCAGCCCCCAGCTGTCTGCTTTAGCAAGGCTGGTTGTCAAAAATAGGGGGGACCCCATGTCATTTTTTATTATTAGTTATTTAAATAATTGAAAAAACAGTGTGGAGACCCTCTATTCTTGATAACCAACCTTGCTAACACCGACAGCTGAGGGTTGCAGCCCCCAGAAGTCAGTCTTGCCTGACTGGTTATCAAAAACAC
This sequence comes from Oophaga sylvatica, assembly GCA_033576555.1. Lineage (NCBI taxonomy): Eukaryota > Metazoa > Chordata > Amphibia > Anura > Dendrobatidae > Oophaga > Oophaga sylvatica. The sequence continues at coordinate 15,408 of JARQOD010007278.1, read as the reverse complement.
AGGGGAACCCATACCAGTTTTTTTTTTAAATATTTATTTAGAGCACAGGCGCTGGCTTATGAATACTCCCTCCTGCTCTCACTGTTATTAGCAGGAGCAGGCGTAGGCTGTTGGGAGCAGTAGTCCCATCAGTCGACATCAGTGACGGGAGGTAAACTTTTTACCTCTGATCACAGCTGCGGGCTAATGCTGTCATTTGATAGGGTGGTAACTGCAGCTGTCTGACCATCAGTAATGATTTTACTGTCAATCAGAAGCAGCGTTTGCCTCACTGTCATGCACATGACATGTCATGCTTCAGCCATCATATTCAGTGTGTTGCATTGCAATGGCAACAACCTGAAGACATGCTCCTATTTAGAGATGATAATGCCTAGGTTTCAACAGTTGCCATATCTCTAGCCTGTCATTCCTTTTGCCCTTCATATCAAAACCTAGAGATAACGTATGCTCAGGATATGAGTATATAAGGCGGCCAGTGTGGTAGTCATGGCAACGAGCATTACGGTTCCCACACCCTGGCACCCCACAGATAAAACACAATGTCCTTTTTGCTGCATGTGCAGTGTACGCAGCAGAACACTTACGGTCACTGTCAGAGTCCTTTCCAGTTCTGTCACTCCGGCTCCACGTTTCCAAGTTCCACAAAACACCGCAGAGTCACAGTTCTTTTCCAACAGTTGAACTTTACTAAGCAAGAGGGCATTCATTACACTGGCAGCACAGGTTATACACAAAGACATCTTCTTCCTATCTTTCCCTGGCATCCGGGCAGCCTCGATCCTTACTAGTGGTCTCGTCTCCCTTTTCTCTGCCATCCAGGCAGCCACTTTGGACAATCTGTGTCCCATCCATGCTTACAGAGTCATCAGCTCTCTGTCAGCCCCTCATCTGGTTCCAATTGGAAAAGGTGCCAGAAACGCCATCTCAGAGGCTTCCGCCCCGGTTGTAGACCCCGGATCCTTCCTGGGGATGGCCCCGTTGAGCTGGTGCCTGACTGCACTGTTCTTGCCTGGGGCCCCTTACTTCCATAACTGTTATGAATTGGTAGCTCAGGAGGACAGGAGCAAAAAACAGCCAAGGCAGCAGAACACCAGAGAGGTTGGGAACTAATGGGTTGCAGATCCCTAAACTAACCGCACAACTAAAAGCAGCCGTGGGACGTACCTACGGTGACCTAGACACCTCGGCACAGCCAGAGAGCTAGCTACACCTAAAGATAGAAACAGGAAAGCTAACTGCCCCGGAGTAGAGCCCCAAAGGAATAGGTAGCCCCCACACATATAATGGCAGTTAGACAAGACAAAATACAAACGCAGGCAGAAAATAGAGTGAGCAAACGCTGGGACCAAACACTGCCTAGATAGGACAGGACAGAATACTATCTGCAACCCAGCAAAACACTAGAAAAACTTCTAACACTTCTGATTTCAAAAATGCTGAGATCACACAAATCAGATCTCCGGTGTGAACAAGCGGCTAACCCGCAGCCACTAAAATAGCAGGGACAGAGCAATGGAACAAATAAACAGTGGCTACTGAAAAACAGAGAGTAGCACAGGACCCTGGAGGGGAACCCGGCTAACCTCCCACAAAAGTGCAGACAGAAAATGGAAATAGCAAACACTATAGAAACAAGCAGAAAATATCTTATCTGAAAGTAGCAGACGAAGGCAAGACACCAGCTGACTTCCAAATGAACAGGAAACAACAATTGATCACCGGCGAGGATCATGGGAATGCAGCTCACTTATATCAGCCCAGTCCGTCTCTCCTGATTGCCAGTTATCACTCGCAGGTGATGGACTTCTACTATTCAACACCCTCAGCAGCCACCAGAGGGACCCCAACTCAGAAGTCATTTCCAACATGCTCACAACACAACAGCTTTATCCCCACGGCCAGCCGTCCTCTTCATCTGCTGCTTACACCTCGCCCTGGGTAAGCCTGCCCAGGCTCTGCTGTCTAATCAGGAAGTGTCCTGACTATATCCCTATGCTCTGCCCTACTCTGCTCTAACTCCTCCCCACTGAATAACCCCTTGCTGCATGTATCTAAACTAACACTCTTATCTATTCTATAACTCTAATGTGCCCCAATTCTATTCTAATCTCCATATGGTCCTATACTATCTAAGATCCTATCCTAGCCCTAAGCCTATACACAGTACCTGACAGACACATGACATTACAGTACATAAACCTTACATTTCACATAAATAAACAATGAGGTGCCGCATGTAATTGTGTGAACAGTGTCCAGGGGAGAGGAGGCACGTGAGGGTCCCCGCAACCTCCTTGCACTCCTCCCTCCTAGAATATGGTCGTCCCCGACCATGGCGACACCTGTCAATGTAAAACTGTTCTAATTTTTTTTTAACATATATACAATTTAACACAATCTTTATCTGATGACTATGGTGGGTCAACGGTGACTCTGCCTCCACTCGGTGGGAGCCCAGGAACAAAAACATTCAAGTTCTTTCAGTGTGGGTCTGACTGACCCCGGTCCCCTGGTTCCTGGGACCCGTACACATACGGTGCCAAATAACAACAGTTTAAGCCCGTGGGCTAGTCTTTTCCTGCTCTGGGTAGACAAATGCAGGAAGTCACTTTAAACACATGGCCCGACGACCAACTTAAAAACAGTCCATTCAGTCCTAACCCGACTCGCTTCACAGGTTCTCCTGCACAGGTTTTCCCCCTCCCTCCTTGAGTGGAGTACGGACCATTTAAACATAAGTGGGCTGCCTTATCATGGGACAGTTCAGAGTTAAAACAGGTAAATTCAGGGTTAAAACAGGTAAGTTGTGGGTTAAAATAGTTTCAGTAGTTAAAGCAGCCACCCCCAGTCCAATTTCAAAGGTGATTAACCCTTTCAGGTTTTCAGTCCGGTTATCCAGCAGCGGGTGCGCAAACCTGTGCATATAAAACTTGGATAGGGGGAAACAAAAAGTCACTCAACTGTGACCTCAGTGGCCACCACTGGCACCCAGTCCTGGTGCTGTCCAGGGCTCCTTGCCCTTCCGGAGACACGGAACAGTCTCTCTCTCTTGCTATAATCCATGCAACTAGCTAACACAATACAAGGGGTCACTCTAATAAATGCAGGGCCATGGACCAGCATAGTGGGCTGCATTCTGACCTTGAATAATAATAAATGTATGTCCTATGTTCTTCTGCTCCTCCCCTCCTCCAGTGGAAAATTCAGCGCACCCGGAGCCTGCGGCTCCCGTGACCCAACTGCTGCCACCATGTCCATTAGAGGGGCCTCTGCCCTCTGGCCGACTGCAGGGGCTGTGACCATTGTAGGCGGTCGCACACAATACTGCACTTCCCTCGCCCCCGTCTCTCCTCAAAGCTGGACACCATCTTCACTGCCACTGCATATGGTCCCCGGGACCCTTGCTCCTTTATAAATGTTACTCAGTCCCACTCCTGCAATGGACCGTTACAATCAATGGACCCGACATTCACATATACCTTGTCCCCAGTCTCGGCCTCGTGGATGAATCCATACCCCCGGGTGATCTTAAAGTATTAGATGAGGCCACGTGTCATTCGGCCAGACATGGCTCCACTGCCGGGGTGCAGCAGCTCCTTTAAGATCCGGCGCTCCTGCCGTTTCTTCTCTTTGATTACGCTCCTTACCCACTGGACCTCCTCTGCTGCGGGAGCCTGGGATTCGTCTTGGTAGGTGTTACAGAAGGACACAAAAGCTGGGGAAGGTAATGGGGCAGGAGTCGGTGCGGGAACTGTGGTGGGTGCAGGTCTTCCACTCACCAAAGCTGCAGCTGGCTGTGATGGTCTTCCATGGCGGACGCGCGAGCTGGGAACCACAGCCTCGACAATTCCTCACCTCCAGCTTCCTATGACCTCTTCTGGCTCCGGCTCCTTGGTGCCCGCGGTTTCTTGGCTCCGGACGCGGGCCCGACTTTGTCTGGAACACGGACCGCTCCCAGTCCTGCTGAATGATACCCCGAAGAACATTCTCCTGTGCTGCATCACAGTGGGTAATTTTCTGGATAATGGCGTCTCTCCCTTGTACACATTGTCCTGCTCTTCTGGGCTTCCTGTTACTTCCTGCTGCCCCACCCGTTTCTTCAGATTCTGCTGCAGGGGCCGGGGCTTCTTCGGCCGCGCGCCATCTCGGGTGGGCACCAGTCACTATGGGACGTGGTCTCAGCTCAGGCCACTGCTTCTTCCATCTTCGCTCCCTTTTCTGCTTAGGACACTCACGGTGGGCAGGCAGGCAATCCCCACATGTATTCAGGCTGTCTAGCAGCCACAAATCATGCAGCTATGGCGACACAAAACTAAATCTCCGAGCACACCCAAATACTCGGAGGACACCCGAGCATGCTCGGGAAAACCCGATCAACGAGTATACTCGCTCATCACTACTCCTCACTGAATAACCCCTTGCTGCCTGTACCTAAACTAACACTCTTATCTATTCTATATCTCTAATGTTCCCCCCCTTCTATTGTAATCCCCCTACGTTCCTGTGCTATCTAAGATCCTATCCTAGCCCTAAGCCTATACAAAGTACCTGACAGACACATGACATTACAGTACATAAAGTTTACATTTCACATAAATAAACAATGTGGTGCCGCATGTAATCATGTGAACAGGGTCCCCGCCAGCTCCTTACAAGTGTGCCATTTTTAAGTGAGCTCCATGACATTCAGCTGCCTGAACTAAGTCAAGACTGGAAGTCTGTTTGCATGTATCAAGGTTTGTTGGGCACCAAAAAATTGAGGAGTCACAGATTTTACTCTTCGATAGGCTATTTAGAGTGATTACCTACCATCAAGTTCTGCAGAGATGTCTATGGTTTGTGAGATGACCAATTATTAAAATAAATTACCTGTGACAACTGGGAGAACTTCAACGTGAACGACTTCCCTAACCACAGTTCGCTCCCCATAAACCTATATCTCAACTAACAGTTTTGAGTGAGTAACATGGTGCTCTTAGTTCTATTACAATGTAAGTGTGCCCCTTTTCTTTTTGACCCATTTCCTTTAGTGATTCCAGCATATTAGTCCTGCTCTTTCGTGATGTTACTAACTTGTTCTTTTGGATCTTGCACTCTTATTATTATTATATTATTATTATTATTATTATACATTTTTATAGCGCATATTTATTCCATGGCGCTTTACATGTGAAAAGGGGGCAAATATAGACAAGTACAATAAACGTGAGCAATACAAGGCACACACAAGTACAGAAGGAGAGAGGACCCTGCCCACAAGGGCTCACAGTCTACAGGGATGGGTGAGGATTCACTAGGAGAGGGTAGAGCTGGTCGTGCGGTGGTTCAGTAGACTGAGGATCACTGCAGGTTGTAGGCTTGTCGAAAGAGGTGGGTCTTCAGGTTCTTTTTGAATGAAGGTTTCCATGGTAGACGCGAGTCTGATGTGTTGGGGTAGAGAGTTCCAGAGTATGGGAGAGGCACAGGAGAAGTTTTGTATGCGGTTGTGGGAAGAAGAGATAAGAGAAGAGTAGAGGAGGAGATCTTGAGAGGATCGAAAGTTGCGTGTGGGTATGCACCGGGAGACCATGTCACAGATGTATGGAGGAGACAGGTTGTGGATGGCTTTGTATGTCATAGTTAGGGTTTTGAACTGGAGCCTCTGGACGATAGGAAGCCAATGAAGGGCTTGGCAGAGAGGAGATGCTGGGGAATAACGGGGAGACAGGTGTATTAGTCGAGCAGCAGAGTGCAGGATGGATTGGAGTGGTGCCAGAGTGCTAGAGGGGAGGCCAGAGAGTAGGAGGTTGCAGTAGTCGAGGCGGGAGATGATGAGGGCATGCACTAGTGTTTTTCTAGTTTCATGGTCAAGGAATGCAAGGATCCGGGAAATATTTTTGAGTTTGAGATGGCAGGAGGAGGCAAGGGTTTGGACATGTGGCTTGAAAGAGAGGGCAGAGTCGAGGATCACAACGAGGCACCGAGCATAATCTTTGCTTAATATACAGTTTGGTCTTTGGAACTTGGGCATCCATAACCACAACTCCGGATACACTGACTCATGTCTCACCTTCGGCTATGGTTCTGATTGCTGCATTTCGTGGCATGTCCTACTTAACCGACATAACTATGAAGGCCATAACTTAGACATATCCTATAGCAAAGGTGTTATTGCCTTGTAGGACTGGGACATCCTTGTTGGTCAGTATTATACTTTTATTTAGCTGGGGAATAATTTTGCTTGATGTTGCTTTGATTGTTCTTTAGTGACCTGAGGTTTCTGGTCCTGACATTGGCTTCATTCTTGCTTATGATTCTAAAATCTGCTTATCTCTGCTCTTATCTAAACCTCATTATCGCTAATGTTTGGTCATGACAACTTCTAGAGTTATCCACTGTATAACTATGACCCCAGGCTTCGCTGTCAGAAGACCTGGGTCTTTTCTCATCTCCTGCTTTAGTCCTTCTAGTTGGTATATATTTTAGCATTTGCCTCTGATGGTGGACAAGTTTGGTGACCACGATCTAGTGATGTCTTAGGAGTCAATGGACTAGATCAGCCACTTACATCACAGGCTGTATGGTTGACATACTATTGTCAAAGCCAATGTTAAAGCTCACCAGCGGAGGTGGATTCACTAAGTCTCTGGTCCGGGTGGGCACATGGACCCCAGGTGTTGGTGCACGTTCCACATAGACATGTAAAATTGTAGGGACTAGGACTAACTGGAAACTCAGGAGACGATAGATAGATGGTGTGGAACCCAGCAGCAGGGATGGATGCGAGTTAAAACCCAGTAGTTCAGATAATGAAGCACACCAAACTAGGAGCACAAGAGTCTTAGTGTCAATGGGCCTTAAATAAGTCTCGGGTAGTGTTGAGCGATACTTCCCGATATCAAGAAGTATCAGATCGCATTGGATCGGACCGATACCCAAAAAGTATCGGGTATCGCCGATTCCGATACCGGAAACCCAATGCAAGACAAAGGGACAGAAATATCGTAATTAAAATAAACCCTTTCTTTCCTTGTAAACACTAGATAAACACACATAGAATACATATATATATATATATATATATATATATACATGTCATCGTGACATAAATATATATATATATATATATATATATATACATATATTTATAGTTCATACACTTCTACATAGTAAAATAGCCGCTGATTCAATTGCCGGGCAATTCCGGCTTTTGTGAAATTACAGAACCACCCGACATGAAATGACACATGGTTTACATAGAGTTAACCAAGTCATTTTATGTAGTTTGATATATGGTTTTCACTAACAATACATGAGTGTATGTGTGCAAAATTTCACACATGTAGGGGTTAATTAAAGGTGTAAATTCATTGTAAAAAAAACACATTTTTTTTCTACGAATTTACACCTTTAATTAACCCTACATGTCTGAAATTTTGCACACATACACTCATGTAATTGTTAGTGAAAACCATATATCAAACTACATGAAATTACATGGTTAACTCTATGTAAACCATGTGTCATTTCATGTCGGGTCTGTAATTTCACAAAAGCCGGTGTTAGAACTCTCCTGTTAGGTATTTTCTATCTTTCTGGTCACATGACTTTTTTTGCCTATTTAATCCTGCTCCGCCCTTCTGGCTTTGCTGGACTTCATTGTAATTTCTACTCTTAAGCTAGCCAGGTGCTTTGTTACCTTACTCAATTAGTTTGCTTGGTCTTTGGACCTCTATGTTCTATGTTGTTTATTTGTCTTTTACTGCTACAACTTCTGTTAGAAGGTGTCCATCTTTTCTCCCAGTCCCTAGTTCTTGTAGGGATCCCTCCCTCGCATCTATAGGTCTTCGTACAGACTAGCTGAGGACTTTAGCGGGTCTGATCGCAGGATCAGGTTCCCCGTTACATCGTAGGGATCTAGCTTAGTTCTATCGTAGGGACAGATATCCCTTCCTTCCTTAGTGCTTGTAGCAGAACATAACAGTAAATCCAGCCCAAAAAAAAAATCTCTAAGGAAAGATTTCCAGTTTCCATCATGGTGTTGGTTCAGGAATTGGCTCAACGCCTGCAGGGACTCTCTCTAGAGGTGGCCGAGCTCCAGCAACACGTGAGTAGCTGTTCTGGAGCACATTTCGTGGAGCCAAAGGTACGTTTGCCTGATTTATTTTTTGGTGAACAACAAGATTTTTTTTCTTTTAAAAATGCTTGCTTGTATTTTCGTTTGAGACCCAGATCCTCTGGTGATGAATCGAAGCTCATAGGGTTCATAATGTCACTTTTGCGCAAAGAACCTCAGGAATGGGCCTTTTCTCTGCAACCTAGTGATCCATGCTTTAGATCTGTGGATAGTTTTTTTTCTGCTTTGGGGTTATTGTATGATGATCATGATCGTGTCTCATCAGCTGAGACAGAATTGAGACGTTTGAGGCAGGGATCAGGTAATGTGGAAAAATATTGTACTCACTTCCGACGGTTGTCTACTCAGGTGGGGTGGAACGATTCAGCTTTGAAAAGTTTGTTTCTTGCAGGGCTAGGTGAAAGGGTTAAAGATTTGCTGATTGCTTATCCCATACCTGGTAAACTTGCAGGAGGCTATGCAATTAGCTATACGGGTGGATAAGAGACTGCATGCAAGGGTTAATGAGAGTAAATCCTCTGCCATGTCAGCTCCAAGTCTTGAGAGGGTCTGTACTGACATTGGAGAGCCGATGGAGATTGGAGCGATGGCACCCCGCTCTCAGGAAAAAGACCGCAGGTTTTCTGAAGGTTTGTGCTTTTATTGCGGCAAATCTGACCAATTCATTAAGAACTGTGTGCTTCGTATGAACAAAGAAAAAAAAGGTCAGTTTCGCCCGTGTAGCCTGTGTAACATTTCCAGGGGGTTTAGCTCTAGGATCGCTGTCTGGGTAGACAGAATGGCATGAAAACAGTTCATTCAGACAGCAGTTCTGGTGCAAAACTGGCCGCAACCAGCTTTATTAAAGTCCACAGCAAACAGATTAAAACAAAGCATAAACAGAAAACCTGGGCTTGTCTAGCCTCTAATTACACTTAGATAGATGGCCCTCTCTATCCGGGACCCAGACTCTACCAGTCTGTGCCCAAAACAACACATATCACATATGTTACCAGTTTGGAGCTTCACAGATACTCCTCCTTGTGTCTGAAGGCACCTTCCATGTCCAGACTTGAGAGAGATCCACTCCTATTCAGCCGCTCTTCACACCGATTCGCACTGAGACTACTCCTATGTCCGGGGTCCTTCCTGCACCCAAACTGAGATAGCTCAAACACTCTTGGAGACTGCTTCCTTGTGCCAGGACACCTCTCTATGTCCAGGCTAAAGACAGCTCTAACACTCTTGGAGACTGTTTCTTGTGCCGAGACACCTTCCTGTGTCCAGGCTAAAACTAGCTCTAACACTCTTGGAGACTGTTTCTTGTGCCGAGACACCTTCCTGTGTCCAGGCTAAACTAGCTCTCAGATTGTGTTTGCAGACACCTACTTCTGGTCTCCTAATTAAGACCTGAGTGTTTCAGGCTTGTGCTGCAAGTGTGTGCTGAATGTGAGGTGTAGTGACCTTTCTCTACCACTAGGTTTACAAAGCCAACATTTCCCTTATACCTAGGTGAAATGTACACCCCATTCATCACATATTCACTAAACTGTCTCACACCTGTTTAAACACTAAGGTGTCTTTCTTTCTGCCTCTACTGCTGCTCAGGAAGAGTTAATGGAATTTCGGGTATTTGTCGATTGTGGTTTACTCTGAATGTGATTGATGGGGGATTCTTGGAAAAACGTAAAAACTCAAACCTTTGTCATCCCCTATTCCCGCGGTTTCTGTTGATGGCTCTCCCTTGAAGAATGTTATCACAAGGTCTGTGAATTTCCCCTCACTATTTAATGGTGTTCACCAAGAGAATTTGGATTTGGTAGTATTGAATAATTTGCCTTCTCCGGTGGTTTTGGGGTTACCCTGGTTAAAATTGCACAATCCTGTTCTGGATTGGTTCTACCAATGAAATTAAGTCCTGGAGCCCTCGTGTTATGACAAGTGTTGTAAACGGGCGTATTGCTGCTGTGGATAAAGGGGAACTACCTGTACCTATTCAGGATTTTTGGAAAGTTTTTTCTGAGAAGGAATCGCAGATTTTACCTCCTCATAGAGACTATATTGTATATTGAATTTGTTCCTGGAGCAACTCTTCCTAAAAGTCGTTTATTTAATCTTACTGTTCCTGAGGGGAAAGGCTTTGGAGAATACATACAGACAAGCTTGGCCGCCGGTCACATTAGGCCTTCCAAGTCTCTGTGGCTTTTTGGATTTTTTTTTGTTAAAAAAAATGACGGCGGTTTACGTCCTTGTCTGGACTTTCGTGAGATTAATAAAATTACTGTACGCAATCCTTACCCACTGCCATTGATTCCTGATTTGTTTAACCAGTTTGCGGGGGCCAAGGGGGTTTCTAACCAGGGGAGGAGTCCTGAGGGGGATCATTTGCATATTCCCAGTTCATTCTGGGATAAGTGAAGAGTCTCCGCGAGCTCCAAGAACACTGGGTTTTGGCTGTTGCAGCTGAAAGGAGGACATCGGTAAACCAGGGGAGGAGTCCTGAGGAGATCATTTGCATATTCCCAGTTCATTCTGGGATAAGTGAAGAGGTCTCCGCGAGCTCCAAGAACACTGGGTTTTGGCTGTTGCAGCGGGAAAGGAGGAACATCGGTAAGCTGCGCGCCTAGCGTTGTGTGAATTTTGGTACTTTTTTCACCGCTTTGATATCTCTTTAACAATAAGAGCATGGAAGAGGCTAGGGCCATGTGGTGAGCTGCATTTCTTGCTACATGTTCACAGATTTACCAGTGGAAAAAGCCAAATTTCACATGCCACAAATGCAAGCTTGTGTCCATGTTGGAGGAAAAGTTGCGAAATCTAGAAGAGAGGTTATTCATTGAAGATCATTAGACGGAGCAGAATTATCTCTTCATGGTGCAGAAAGAGAAGAAATTCGAAGAGCACCTGAAGAAACAGAGGAATGGAAGCATGTGACCCAGAGAAGCAGGAGGATCGTGAGGCAGTCAGCACCCATACTACTCAGGAAAACCAGTACCAGGCTCTCACACAGGAGAATGATGAAGAAATATATCAGGATAAGACTTTGCCACAAAGAGCAACCTTGTAAGCCCTCAGAGTCCTCCTGAATGGAGAAAGAAAAATGTTGTGAAGAAGAAACGGAGAGTTGTGGTCATGGGGGATTCCCTGTTGAGAGGAACAGAGGCCGCTATCTGCAGACCGGATATAACCTCAAGAGAAATGTGCTGTCTTCCAGGTGCAAAAATTAAAGATGTGTCTGACAGGGATATCAGGACTTTCGTTACTGTCATGTGTGCATTGCCACGAAGATCGTCGCGGTTGCACATTTGACTTCTCACAGCTGAGTTGCTGTTTCTTTGTGTTTTGGCAGCTAGGGAGTTAATTCTGTCTGTGCTCGGTGCTGGGACTGGGTGCAGTTTCTCCCGGCTGCAATTGATTATTTGTTGATTGGTTTCCTTTAAGTTCGGTTGTCTGCTTTGGGAGTTGCCAGTGAAATCCTTCATGCAGACACAGATGGAATGAAATCTGTATAGACTTAAGTTGAGAGCTCCTTAGCTTTTTTAAGCTCAACTTACTTAGAGTTTAATTCCCAGACCATTTATGTTCCTTCGGTGTTTGAGTGTGTATGAAGTGAGTGCTATCCTGTCTGTTTATATGTCTAATCTGTGTATTTAGCTGAGAATCAGCCCTTATCCCTTTGGTGGAATCAGGATCCTTCTTAGGACTGATTACAGGGTTCAGGGTCTGACAGGAGACAGGGTTAGGCGGAGACTTGGACCTCTGAACCATTATCAGTACCTCCAAAGGTAAGGGATTAGTTAGGACCCCAGTGTAGGGTCAGGTTAGACCCCGGTCCTCCTCTTCCTGTTACAGCTCATCAGTCCTCAAGATTAACCCTGAGTTAACTATATTGTTTCTGACATCAAGTCCTCAAGATTAACCCTAAGTTCTGCAGAGATTGTGTCAGGTAAATCTATTTTATACTTACATTCTGATGTTTCTAAACTATATGTTGTATAGAGTGTGATTCTTGATAAATAGTTTACTGACATTGTATTCATATCATTAGACAGCGTGACATTTTCATGGCCTAAAAAATTATTTCTAGTTACCATGGATCCAGTAGCTCAGCTGGCTCTGCAGTTGCAGGGATTATCATGGAGCTGACGGACATTAAGTCCAAATTTTGTCTCCCCTGGAGCAAACCAGAGTTTGAACCTAAAGTAGCTCTTCCAGAAGGTTCACTGGTGGGCGAGACAAATTTTTTACCTTCCGGGAGCATGTAAATTGTATTTTCGGCTTCGGCCGCGATCATCAGGGAGTGATGAGCAGAGAGTGGGAATTGTTATCTCACTTCTTCAAGGGGACCCTCAATCCTGGGCATTTTCCCTTCCTCCGGGATCCCGGCTCTACAGTCTGTAGATCAATTTTTTACTGCTCTGGGATTGGTATATGATGACCCAGATCGGGTCTCTCTTGCTGAGACCAAATTACGTAAGTTACAGCAGGGAGATCGTTCGGCGGAGGAATTTGCTTCTGAGTTTCGTAGATGGGCCACGGATACTCAGTGGAATGACCCAGCTCTTAGGAGCCAGTTTTGTCATGGGCTTTCTGACAAATTAAAAGACGTTTTTGGCTCAGTATGAGTCTCTCCTTCTCTGGAGGCTGCTATGGCCCTAGCTATCCTACTGATAGACGACTTCGGGAGAGGGGTGAGGTAACTCCACTCCCTGTTGTTTTTCCACCTACTACTAAAGTCCCTTATGTTTGAGGTTCCCCTTGTCTGTTCGGAATGAGCCTATGCAGTTGGGAGGGACATCTTTTCGTAGTAGGGGATTGGCGGCACGCCGCAGGATAGAAGGTGTTTTTTTCTGCGGGAAAAAGAGGGACCATTTTGTTGGAGAATGTCCATCCCGTGTCTTGTTAAGTAAAAAGTCGCCGGAAAACTGCTAATCCCAGGTTGTGTGGTGGACGACAACCTGGGAGTATGTATTCATCCGCCGGTTCTTCTCAGTTCCTTGTACCAGTGGAGGTGGTGGTTGGTACTAGAGTGAAGAGATTGTCTGTTCTTCTGGATAGTGGTTCTGGGGCTAATTGGTTGACGCTCAGTTTGCTCAGGCTCAAGGTATGCATCTGAGAGTATTGGTCAAACCGATCCTTATCTTCTCCATTGACGCCAGGCCTCTCGGCCAAGGTAGCTTTGTTCATGAGTTCATAACATTGACCTTCGGGTGGGGCAATACATAGGGAACAATTATCTTGTTATGTGTTGGGGGTCTACTACTCCCATTGTGTTGGGACTTCCTTGGCTGGTTAAACATAACCCTGTGATTAATTGGCAGTCCAGAGAGATAAGCCAATGGGGGTGAGTTTTGCAAAGCAACTGCATGAACACAGTCATCATGCGGTCGTGCCTAGTACATTGCCTCCTTTTTTGGAGGATTTTGAGGATGTTTTCTCTGAGGAGGGGTGTCGGGAGTTGCCTCCTCATCGCGTGTATGACTGCTCTATTAATCTACTTCCTGATGCTAAGTTGCCTAAAGCTAGGTTGTATAATCTTTCTGGTCCTGAAAGACAGGCTATGAAAGATTTATTCTGAAAGTCTGGCAAAGGGCATATTAGAACCTTCATCTTCCCCTGTGGCCGCGGGGGGTTCTTCTTTGTGAAGAAAAAAGATGGAGGCCTACGCCCTTGCTTGGATTTCCGCGAACTTAATCGGATTACTGTTCGAGATCCGTATCCACCCCTCTTATTCTGATCTCTTCAATCAAATTGTTGGCGCCAAATGGTTCTCTAAATTGGATCTCAGGGGGCGTATAATCTGATTTAGGATAAAAGGGGGGATGAGTGGAAAAACGGCGTTTAACACGCGGGAGGGACATTATGAAAACTGGTCATGCCTTTTGGTCTGACTACTGCTCCAGCAGTATTCCAACATTTTGTTAATGACATTTTTCGTCACCTTGTGGGGGTGTTTGTGGTCGTATATTTGGATGACATTTTAATTTACTCGCCAGATCTTGTGTCTCACCAGGAGATGTGAGACAGGTGTTGCAGATCTTGCGAGACAATTAAACTATACGCCAAACTGGAGAAGTGTGTTTTTTGCGTACAGGAACTTCAGTTTTGGGGTTTTTTGGTGTCAGCCTCCGGTTTCCGATGGACCCTGAAAAGGTGAGAGCAGTGCTTGAATGGGATCAGCCAGGGATCTTAAGGCTCTGCAGCGTTTTTTTTGGGGTTTGCTAATTACTACGGAAATTTATTTGTAATTTCTCGTCTGTCATCAAACCTCTCACTGACATGACGAGAAAAGGGACGGATTTTTCTAAGTGGTCGGACAAGCTTGCCAAGCCTTTTCCTCTTTAAAAGATGTTTTGCTTCGGCACCCGTTCTCATCCAACAGATGTATCTCAGCCGTTCATTGTGGAGGTGGACGCGTCTGAAGTAGGGGTGGGTGCTATATTGTCCCGGTCCGTCCCTGGTAAATGGCATCCGTGCGCTTTCTTTTTCTAAGAAATTGTCGTCGCCGAAAGGAATTATGATATCGGCAATAGGGAACTTTTGGCCATTAAATTGGCTTTTGAAGAATGGCGTCACTTTTTGGAGGGGGCAGTCCACCCGGTCACCGTTTATTACTGATCACAAGAACCTGCTGTATTTAGAATCCGCTAAGCTTGAATTCCAGACAAGCTCGATGGTCGTTGTTTTTACCAGGTTTTTTTTGTCGTCATTTACGTCCGGGGTCTAAGAATGTAAAGGTGATGCCTTGCTCGCATTTTCCCCGGGGGGCCGGGAAACGGAAAGACCCGATTCTATCCTTCAGGAGGGGGTGGTAGTGCGGCTGTATTTCTGAGCTTGAGGAGGAGGTTTTTAGGGGCTCGGGGGACCGCCCTGCAGGACCTCTAGGGAGGGACTGTTTGCCCAATCATTGGAGACAAAAAGGTTATTGAGGCACATCATAATTTTGCTTTAAACGGGGCATCCGGGAGTAAGGCTACTTTAGATCTCCTTTCCCCCGATTTTTGGGGCAACGCTAATAAAGATGTTTAAACTTTTGTCGCGTCCGTGGGGTTTGTGCTCGCTCTAAAAATCCTCATACCCGCCCCTTGGGACCCTTTTACCCTTGAAACTTCCGGAGCGTCCATGGACCCATTTATCTAGGACTTCATTACGGACCTTCCTCCTCGTCTGGGAAAAAGCCCAAAAATGGGGTTGTTGACGGTCATAAGAGGGGACATTTTTTTTGTCTTCCGGACTCCAATTCTAAAACTCGGGCCAGGGGTTATTAGGGGGAAACGGAACTTCTGGGGGTTTCCTTCTGATGTGGTGTC
>JARQOD010007277.1:0-39714 GCA_033576555.1 Oophaga sylvatica | reverse complement strand
AGCAACATGTTGGGGTCATTGTCATTTTGGAAAGGGTTTAAACCCTTTTTCCCTATTCTAAAATCACTGACAGGACTGATACAGGTTTTGTTCAAGAACATTTTGTATTTTGCAACATCCATCTTCCCTCGACTCTGACCAGTGTGGGAAAGATGGACCGGGCTTGGGCAGCTTCTTGTGTGTCTGGGCCGGAACCATCGGGGTTGTCACCAGTGTTGCTGGGGGAAGGACTTTCTGACCGGAGCTGACCTTTGTACCTGACTGCAGGGAGCGGTGTGGGGATAAAAGGAGCTGAACGCGCGAAAATGGGATTCTGGCGGGAAGACAGGGAACGTGCAAGGAGAAGGTTGACTCCGTTTCCACTGTTCCACGCAACCAGCAGGCCTACGCTGTGGCCTATCCTCTCCTACGCGCACTACCGGTGTACAGATAGAGCCGAGCACCTTGCAGTGTTCTGTACCTGTGAGCCCTCACTGGTCAACACCCTCACAGCAACTGAAATTCTTGACAATACTGACCTCGCGCAACACTCTGATTCAGTATGACCGGCTGTGAATTTCACTTGGGGACTTTGTGCCACACTTGCTGTACCATCTTCTGCTTCCCGTACGACACCGTGTACCAGGACGGGAGATCGCGTCTGGAAAAGCCAGGAAACGCCGTTTTGGTACAGAGACAGTGCTTCACTTCATCCGGAATCGCTTCAGAGACGTCTCGCGTCACCTGCGTTGACATCGTGGGATCTTTAAAACCGGGAGCCACAGACTGATAAGTTGATTAATTTCTACTGATTGTTATTAACCTTGCTTCTCAACCGTTTACCTCCCCTGTATTTGTATTATTATTATATTTCTACCTACTCCCTGCGTGGAATATTTACTGACAAGTATTTCCTGAATAAAGTACCTGTTAACTCTTGCTCTGCCTCCTGCTCGTCACTGCATCCCGCGTTCCTGCTAGTACCTTACACCAGTTTGCCTGTCCCTGCTGCTGAAATTCATCCCCACAGCATGATGCTGCCACCACAGTGTTTCACTTTGGGGATGGTGATGAGCTGTGTTAGTGTTATGATTTGGTAGCTGAGGAGAGCAGGCAAAAAAGGAAATACACCAGAGCAGTTGGAAACTATGAGATTGCAGTACCCTGACTAACCACCACAACTAGAGGCAGCCGTGGAGCGTTCCTACGTTGGTCCTAGACGCCTCGTCACAGCCTGAGAAACTAACTACACCTAAAGATAGAAAGTGGAAAGCTATCTGCCCCGGAGCAGATCCACAAAGAACATAGAAAGCCCCCAAACATGTAATGGCGGTTAGACAAGAAGAAATACTGACAAGACAGAAATAGTATGAGCAAACGTTGGGGCCCAAACTTACTAAATAGAAAAGGATAGGAAGGGCACTTACTGCAATCCCAAAAAACCCTGAAAAGCACCAACTCTACTAATTTCAAAAACACCTGAGATCACACGACCTCTACCACCTAAATTAGTTCTCTGGTGTAACCAAAAACAAAACAGCAGCCACTGAAAAAACTGGAAAAAGCAAATGTACAAACATCAGTGGCTGAACTGAACTGAGAGGGCAAAAGCCCCCAGAAGGGACCCTGAAGGACTCCACAGAAGTGCAGGACAAAATGCAAAAATCAAGCACAAAAACAAAAAGAAGAAAATGTCTTATCTGTTAGCAGGAGATTCAGACACGACACAGCAGGCTACCAAGGAAACAAGAATCAAGGATTGAGACCAGAACAATTGATCACCGGCAACCCTGATGGGAAGGTGACTCCCTTATATAAGACCAGTCAGTAACACCTGATTCCCAATCCTCACAATCTTCACTGGACAGTCCAGTACCGTTTGTAACCACCAGAGGGAGCTTCTGCTCAGAACTCATTTCCAGCCTATTCACAACAGTACCCCCCTTGAGGAGGGGTCACCGAACCCTCATTTGAGCAACCAAGTCGGTCAGGATGAGTTCTATGATACGCACGGATGAGTCTCCTAGCATGGATGTCCGAAGCAAACACCCAAGAATTGTCTTCCTGACCATAACCTCTCCATTTAACCAAATACTGGAGTTTCCGTCTAGAAAAACGAGAATTCAATATTTTCTCAACCACATACTCCAGATTGCCCTCAACCAAAACAGGGTCAGGAGGCACAGTAGTAGGAACCACTGGCTCAACAAACCTCTTCAACAAGGACTTGTGGAACACGTTATGGATCTTAAATGTCCCTGGAAGAAGCAAACGAAAAGAAACAGGGTTAAGAATCTCCATGATCTTATAAGGTCCAATGAACCTAGGCTTAAATTTAGGAGATGCTACTCTCATAGGAATATTCTTGAGGACAACCAGACCAAGTCCCCCACTTAAACCGAGGACCATCAGTCCTATGCCGGTTAGCAAACCGCTGGGCCCTCTCCTGAGAGAGGGACAACCTCTCCACTACCTGGTCCCAAATCTGTTGCATACGCTCCACAACAGAGTCAACACCTGGGCAGACAGAAGCCTCCGTCTGTCCTGAAGAAAATCGAGGGTGAAACCCAGAATTACAGAAAAATGGAGACATCAAAGTGGCAGAGCTAGCCCTATTATTAAGAGCAAACTCAGCCAAAGGCAAAAAAGAGACCCAGTCATCCTGATCAGCAGACATAAAGCATCTTAGATAAGTCTCCAATGTCTGGTTTGTTCTCTCAGTTTGACCATTGGTCTGAGGATGAAACGCCGAGGAGAAAGACAATTGAACACCAATTTTAGAACAAAAGGTCCTCCAAAATCTGGAAACAAACTGGACTCCTCTGTCAGACACAATGTTCTCAGGAATGCCGTGTAAACGAACCACGTGCTGAAGGAACAAAGGCACCAATACAGAGGAGGAAGGCAACTTAGGTAATGGCACAAGATGTATCATCTTGGAAAACCTATCGCAAATCACCCAGATGACGGTCATTCTCTGAGAAACAGGGAGGTCGGAAATGAAATCCATAGAGATATGGGTCCATGGTCTCTTGGGCACAGGTAATGGCATCAACAAACCACTAGAACGAGAGCAAGGCTTGGAGCGAGAGAAGTCCCGCAGGACTGCACAAACTCCCTGACATCACGAGACAAGGTAGACCACCAAAAGGACGACTAACCAAGTCTCTGGTACCAAAAATTCCGGGATGACCGGCCAACGCGGAACAATGAATCTCAGACATTACACTCTTTTTCCACTGGTCCGGGACAAACAATTTCCCAACAGGGCAGCGCTCGGGCTTATCCTCCTGACACCCCTCCAGAGCCAGTCTCAAATTGGGCGAGATGGCGGAAAGAACTACACCCTCTTTCAAAATAACAGAAGGATCAGATAACTCAGGAGAGTCCGCCAGGAAACTCCTCGAGAGGGCATCCGCCTTAACATTTTTAGTGCCAGGAAGAAATTAAACCACAAAATTAAAACGTGTGAAAAACAAGGCCCACCTGGCCTGTCTAGGATTAAGTCGCTTGGCAGATTCCAGATAAACTAGATTCTTATGGTCCGTAAGGACCACCACCTGATGTTTGGCTCCCTCCAGCCAATGTCTCCACTCTTCAAAAGCCCACTTCATGGCTAATAACTCCCGATTACCCACGTCATAATTACGTTCAGTGGGAGAAAATTTTCGAGAGAAAAAGGCACAAGGGTTACTTTTAGAGGTCTCTGGATCTCTTTGGGGACAAAACGGCACCTGCCCCAATTTCAGAGGCATCCACCTCCACCTGAAATGGTAGAGAAACATCAGGCTGCCGTAGAACAGGAGCAGAAGTGAATCTCTGCTTAAGTTCCTGAAATGCAGAGACTGCCTCAGGAGGCCAATTCACCACATCAGAACCCTTCTTGGTCAAATCAGTTAATGGTTTAACAATAACAGAGAAATTACCAATAAATTTACGATAAAAATTGGCAAAACCCAAGAATCTTTGAAGAGCCTTTAATGAAGTATGTTGGACCCAATCACAGATGGCCTGAACTTTGACCGGGTCCATTTCAATAACAGATGGGGACAAAATGAATCCCAGAAATGAGATCCTCTGAACGCCAAAAAGACACTTTGATCCCTTCACATACAGAGCTTTCTCTCTCAAAATCTGGAACACAGTCCGAACATGTTTTACATGAGAGTCCCAGTCATTGGAAAAAATCAAGATATCATCCAAATAAACAATCAGAAATTTATCCACAAAATCCCTGAAAATGTCATTCATGAAGGACTGGAAGACAGAAGGAGCATTAGTGAGCCCAAAGGGCATCACAAGGTACTCAAAATGCCCTTCAGGGTATTAAATGCCGTCTTCCATTCATCCCTGTGCTTAATGCGAATAAGGTTATATGCCCCCCTGAGGTCAAGCTTGGTAAACCAAGTAGCGTTTTTCACCCTGGAAAACAGATCAGAGATCAAGGGTAACGGATATTGATATTTCACAGTAATATTGTTCAAGAGACGATAATCAATACACGGCCTTAATGAACCATCCTTTTTGGCCACAAAGAAAAAACCGGCACCTAAGGGTGAAGAGGATGGTCTGATATGACCCTTCTCCAATGACTCCTTGATATAAGACCGCATAGCGTCATGTTCAGGTACAGACAAGTTAAAAAGGCGACCTTTAGGGAATTTACTACCAGGCACTAATTCAATAGCGCAGTCATAGCTCCTATGGGGAGGTAAGGATGCAGATTTACTTTCGCTAAACACATCAGAAAAATCAATCAAAAAGTCAGGAACATCCTGAGCCTGGGGGGAGGCAGAAAAAACAGGAGTGTTGGTATTAACACATTGGCAGCCCCAACTGGTAACAGACACAGATTTCCAATCCAAAACAGGATTATGAGACTGTAACCAAGGGAAACCCAGTACGATAATGTCATGCAGATTATACAGAACCAAAAATTTGCAACTCTCCTGATGATCAGGTTCTACCCTCATTATCACCTGAGTAGAGAACTGAGGTTTATTCTCAGCCAAAGGGGTAGAATCGATCCCCAGTAGGGGAATAGACTTCCGTAGGGGTATCAAGGGAAACCCACAACGTTTAGCAAAATCAAAATCCTTCAGGTTAATAGCTGCTCCAGAATCAACAAAATCCTGAGCAGAAAATGAGGACAGAGAGCATATCAGGGTAACAGTTAATAAAAACTTAGTCTGAACACTACCCAAGACAACTGAGCGTGCAAAACGTCTTCCCCGCTTAGGGCAGACTGAAATAGCATGAGAGGCATCACCACAGTAGAAACATAACCCATTGCGCTTTCGAAATTCATGACGCTGTTCCCCAGAAACCACTCTATCACACTGCATGGATTCAGAAGCAGGTTCACAAGGCAACATTATTCCACGCATACCTTTCCGCTCACGCAAACGTCTGTCAATTTGAATCGCTAATGACATAGAATCATTGAGACCAGAGGGAACAGGGAATCCCACCATAACATCCTTTATATTATCTGACAGTCCCTTCCGAAAAAGAGCTGCCAAAGCGTCATCTTCCATTTGGTCAGGACTGCCCACTTACGGAATCTCTGACAGTATAACTCAGCGTCCTCAAGCCCCTGACTTAATGCCAACAAAGTTTTTTCAGCTTGATCAGTGACATTAGGCTCATCGTACAATAACCCCAAAGCCTGAAAAAACGCATCAACATCACTCAAAACAGGATCCCCAGGTGTCAGGGAAAAAGTCCAATCCTGAGGGTCGCCGCGCAGGAGAGAGATGACAATTTGAACCTGCTGCGCTGCGTTCCCTGAGGACTTAGATTTTAAGGCAAAAAACAATTTACAGTTATTTTTGAAATTCAGAAACTTAGCTCGATCCCCTAAAAACAAATCTGGCATGGGGATCCTAGGTTCCACAACAGGCAACCTAGCAAGATAGGTAGCAATACTCCGAACTTCAGTGGCAAGCTGATCCACACGGCCAGACAACTGTGCAAACTCCATTGAGAGAGAAAAAAAAAATCCTCCTCAGCACCCAGAGATACAGAGGGAAAAAAAAATGCAACAAACAGAAAAAAAAAAAAATCTCTGACAACTCTGACAACTTTTTTCTTTCCACAATATTTTTCCCTTCTGTGAGTACCATATAATTTTCAGTTTGGGCCGGTGATACTGTTATGATTTGGTAGCTGAGGAGAGCAGGCAAAAAAGGAAATACACCAGAGCAGTTGGAAACTATGAGATTGCAGTACCCTTTACTAACCACCACAACTAGAGGCAGCCGTGGAGCGTTCCTACGTTGGTCCTAGACGCCTCGTCACAGCCTGAGAAACTAACTACACCTAAAGATAGAAAGAGGAAAGCTATCTGCCCCGGAGCAGATCCCCAAAGAACATAGAAAGCCCCCAAACATGTAATGGCGGTTAGACAAGAAGAAATACTGACACAGCAGGCTACCAAGGAAACAAGAATCAAGGACTGAGACCAGAACAATTGATCACCGGCAACCCTGATGGGAAGGTGACTCCCTTATATAAGACCAGTCAGTAACACCTGATTCCCAATCCTCACAATCTTCACTGGACAGTCCAGTACCGTTTGTAACAACCAGAGGGAGCTTCTGCTCAGAACTCATTTCCAGCCTATTCACAACAGTAAGTGAGTCGCACGTACAGTACCAGGGCTTATGGGGTACTCGGCACCGAGCCCATTGAAGTCTATGGGGAATGTCACAAGTAGCACAGCTCGGTCCGTTGCCCTGGGCGCTCATACAAAGGGGGATATTTACAGGGGATTTTAGTAATTGTTCGTGACGCCACCTGTGGTTTCTGATCAGGTAGACCAGCGCTGCAAGGTTAATCTTCTGAGGGGATGTTATTGGGCAGCAAGATGTTAAGTCCCCCACAGGTGGGACTGTTCCCTCAAAGTCAATGGTGTTGCAGATAATAAGTCAGTCACACACAAGTTGTTCTCTTTCCATACCTTTACTGATGAAGGTGGCAGGTATGTCCCGGGAAACTGCTCAGGGTGGAGTATGTACATCCAGATAATCGCTGAGTAGATTTAAGGCCTCCTTTCCCCTTAAAGTGTATGAGTCCTAACCTGCGTGAAGTCAGGTTTAACTCTGAATAGAACAGCTACGCCCGGCCAACATTGTGGTGGAAGTCTTCTTGTGGACAGAACTAAGTCTATATCTGCAGTGCACTGCTAGACTCCTGTTCTCCTGACCCCGGTTATGTATCGACACTTAGGGCTACCTTCTGTGACTTGAAGTCCAGCAAGGATTCCGGTGTTTCTCTCACTAGCCGTAAAGGTTCTAGCAATACTTCGGACCCCGGTGTCCGGTTAGTCGAGTGAAGGTGATCTGTCACCGAAGTCACTCCTTTCTTAGGTCACCACTCGCCCGTCGCCCTACTCTCATCTTTAACATAAGCACTGGGCAGCAGTAGGTTCCGTTGTTAGCTTTCTTCCTTCTTTCAAAAGCTCGCTGACTGATTCTCAGTTAACTCGATGTTCTGCCAACTGTAGTCCCCTTCCTTCTTTCCTTCAAAGACTCTGTCCAGAGCAGCTCTCAGGACTTTTCGTCAGACTGAATACACGCTTGCTCCGAGAGTCACTTTCCACATTCCTTAGGGAACTAACAGTCTAGATGATCTGAGATATCAGCTTGCAATCTTTCCTTCTCTGTCTCGTCTGACAGGAAATCTCTCTTTCAATGATCTTATCTCCTCAGACTGTCTCCAACTCCCTCCAGTCTGGAATGAACTAATGAACTAAACTCTCTGCTACGTCTCTCACACCCCCTTAAATACTCTAAAGGGCTCCCCTGGTGGCAATCTAGGGAAGTGTGAGTGTGAATGAATATCAGATTTTGCAATTACCTTTCAGTACATACTCCTGGAACATGTGTACCAAGCGCAGCTGGGCACACATTAGTTTGATGCCCGACACTTCGCTTCCTTGGTGGCCAATACGTTTATTTTGATCTCATCTAACCACAGCCCTTCCTCCATACATTTGGGGAGTCTCCCACATGTCTTTTGGCAAACTGAAAACAAGCCTTAACATTTTTGTGTGTAATTAAAGGCTTTTTTTCTGAACACTCTTCCATACTGTCCACCTCTATGGAGTATACGGCTTATTATGGTGTGCGATAGACACTCCAGTCTCTGCTTGGGAACTCTGTAGCTCCTTCAGGGTTACTTTTGGTCTCTGTGCTGCCTCTCTGATCAATTCATCACATTTTAGTCTTCATGCTCTCTGATTAATGCCCTCCTTGCCTCGGCTGAGAGTTCTGGTGGGCGGTCCTATCTTGGCAGGTTTGTAGTACCATGTTTTTTCCATTTGATGGTAATGGATTTGATAGTGCTCTGGGGGATTGTAACAGTGGTAGACTGTACTGCTGTGTTCCTGCACCTGGAATACATTAGTCGCATCAATATTGTGTAATGTGAATAGTGTCATGTGTTTCTTTGCATTTAGTGTGTAATGTGATATAGTGTAGTATAAGTTCTGTTAATATAGTAATTTGAAGTATAATATGCATAGTGAGTGGTAATATTATAGGATATGTGGTAATGTATAATATTGACCGTGTACAGTATAAGGATAGGACATAAGATAAGGACAATAGGCTTATTACATACTGTTATAGGATTGTAACTGTTAGCTGAAAGTATAGGATAAGATACAGTTATGTTTTGTACATGCCCACAGTGGAAGGGGATAGTACTATTGAAAAGTAGGCACTTCCTGATAGTGATTCAGATAGAGAAGTACAGTAACAAGGTCAGGTTCAAGTTCAGTGAGCTGCTAGCGCCAGCATGTACCGATCATTCAGGGCATTGGGAGACCGCACTAGAATCCCATGCAGACATTCCTGCAATGTCAGGAGCTCAAGGCCCAGCATAGGGGCTAAATGGCTCCTCATGTCCTCTGACGCACAAGGGAAGAGGGACGCATAACCGTGTAAAGACAAGATGACAGATCCCAGGTGCACTGCAGAACTGGACAGGAAATCCCTGGGGCTGACAGAGTCAGTGGGCATAGGGATAGTCCAGGAGGAACATATGGTGGGGCTGAAGATGTGTTGTGCAAAGAAAGTAAGGGACAAAAAGTGTTGTGCCCTATCCCATATGTTTCAATCTGATGAACTTGAACTATTCAGTAAATGTTTGCTTGTTAAAATGAACTCGGTGTCCCCTGAGTTGTGTTCTGCGACCTACAAGTGAGTGTGATGCACCCTACACCTGAAATTAGGACACAGTTTTCCTGTAAAGAGCCATTGCGCTGTAGAGCAGCAGCTCGGCCATTGTTACCACCGGCTGTCACTTTACAGGATCATCAGAGATTGGGATATTTTTTTATAACCCAACCCTGACTTGTAGTTCACAACAACTTTGTCCATGACTTGTTTGTAGACCTCCATGGTCTCATGGTCTTGTTTGGTTAGTAGTACCTCTTGCTTAATGGTATTGCAGCCTCTCTTGCCTTTCAGAAAATGTAAAGTGTATATACTTACAGACATGTGACATTTAGATTGCACACAGGAGGACGTCCTTTCACTAAGCATGTGACTTATGAAGGTAATTGCTTGCACCATATATTTTTAGTGGAAAGGGTGAATACATAAGAACATGCCAATTTTTAGATATTTGATCTTATAAGCTTAATTTATGCCTATATTTTTCTCACTTCACCAACTATTTATTTCTGATGCATTATACAGAATTCGGATTGCAAAAATATTTAAGAAAAGGTAGTAATGTATCAAAATAGTTAAAAATGCCAAGGGGGATGAATACGTTTGCAAGACACTGTATATGGGGAATAGCAATTGAGAAGGGTCTGTATGAGTAGTTGACAACCCCTTTAATTCATAGAAGGGAATGTTTCATACACTTTTGATAACATTTACAAAAATGGATAGCTGCTGTTTCCCTTAGAGACAACAGCTGTTCACCAGACCCAAGGCTGTCATCGGAGTATTCGTCTGAGGAAGGAGCAGAATCTACTCTGAAATGTGTTGCAATAAATTGGAAGTTTTTATACTCACCACCTGGAATCGCCTCTGTCAGCGGCACTCCTCTCTCCTTCATAAGAATATTTGTGTCCAATACGGATACAAAAGCATAAGAGCTCCACTCTACATCTCCCATCTTGGCCATTAATGTATTATTAGAGCTCCACTCTACGTCTCCTATCTTGGCCATTAATGTATTATTAGAGCTCCACTCTACATCTCCCATCTTGGCCATTAATGTATTATTAGAGCTCCACTCTACGTCTCCTATCTTGGCCATTAATGTATTATTAGAGCTCCACTCTACATCTCCCATCTTGGCCATTAATGTATTATTAGAGCTCCACTCTACATCTCCCATCTTGGACATTAATGTATTAATAAAACATGATTAATTGGTCCCATGAAATGACTATTGGTGCACAGATGAGTGCTGACAGGTGAGAGTAGATATCACTTGATTAATAATTTGCGTTTGCCCCGACCGTAAGACCACCTAAACCGCCCTGATGGCAACCCTATCCAGACTAGTGGAGATCACATGGGCAGACCATATAATATTGCTAAAAGGACCTTCACACATTGTATACTTATTTTACCCAGGAGAACGCTACAAATGATCAGAAGGAAGCACCTACTATCATAGAATAGGCAAGGGAATGTTGTCCACAGCTGATGATAAAACAATTGAAGCAAAATCGTGTCTGTTCATTGATATAGAATAAAGATGAGACCTTCCTCAGTAATTACAATCTGTTTTAATTGCCCTTAATTGTTGTTCTCCATACTTAGCGTAAGGTACAGAAGCAGTTCTTTCATCATTACTGACTAAGAATTGATTTCCTCTTTTTAACCTTCCTGTTTTCATAAGGAGCATTTGAAATAAGAACACAATTACACAAAAAGTAGCACTAGAGATCCTGAAGTCCATCCAATGAGGTAAGGTGACACTTGTCTTTCCTATTAGCCTAGTTGTGTAGATGTACATGTTAAGCTTCCCATACACATTGGACAAGTGTCGGCCGAAGCTGCTGATGCCAACAGTCTAAGCGTGTATGGGAGCCTCGGAATACTTATATTTGGGGGAAATATTGATGTGTCACGTCTGATTTCGGACTGCTGATCTTATTGCCTCCTGGAGATAAGCCACAGCCAGACATGATGATGGCTCTCTCATAGAGAAGTAGGAGCACTCGGCTATACCAGCATTGTAGTGTATGGGATAGTCAGCCTAGATAGCTACTGCCAAACAATTACTCAATCCATCGTTCGGCTGACAGCCATCTAATCTCTGTCGGCTTCAGGATTGATGTATTTTTTTCTAATTTGACTTGGAATTAGATAAGAAATTGGCAGTATGAATGAATAAATATGGAGGGCGCTTATTCACAGTACCTGAGCTGAGGCAACTATGGAAGCCATGGGTTTTATTTGCCAGCAGTCAGTCATTTTGCTTTGTAGTACTGTAATGTTCCAGCTTCTTTGCAGTTTTGCAATAACTGTTTTAACTATTATTAAAATACCCAATTTCCATTTTGAAAAATAAATATATTTTTTTTTTTATGGCTAAACCCCATAATTACTTACACCTGACTAATATAAATGTGAATCATTGTACTTCCTCTAAAATGGATAAGCCAAGGACTGAGTGAGGAAGCCACTAGGCAGGACAAACTTTAACCATTTCAGGAATAATTTTATCTCAGCAGTCCGGTATTTTTTTCCTATTTGTATTACCAAAATAACAACAATATGAAGTCTTCTTTTGTGGGATGAGTGGTCTTATAAGGATAATATATGTGAGCGTTATACAGTATTACAGCATGTAATAAAAAGAAGGCATGTGCATGAATTCGGCACATCCTGCTCCAAAATGCTCCTCCATTAAAGGGAATCTGTCAGTAGGATCAACCCTCCTAAGCCGTCTGTATGGGCATGGAGATCATATTTAGAAGAATAAAATGATATCTTGATATCTGCAATCTGATATCTTATCCCAGAAAATCCACATTTTTAAAGAAACGCAAGTGAAACAAATCGTAATGTGTAGATTACCCTTTGATTTCTCAAAGAACACCCCTTTAATCTGATGACAGCTTTACCCTCTCCCCATTGGCTATCGAGCCAGCAGCTTCATCAGGTAATCACCTGGAATGACTTCCAATTAACAGATACGCATACTGCAGAGTTCATTTGTGGAGCTTTGCAAAAGGCCATGTTGGTACACAACTCCATAAAATGTTGAGCCCTATTCCCCAACTATTCTGAGCCAGAATATAGAAAGAACAACTCAAATAAGTGAAGAGACAACAGATCATCATTACTTTATGACACTGGTTGACACAGACAGAAAAGGGCCCCTGTGCAAGAACAATATATGGGCTTTTTGCAGCCCAAGAGCTCCTAAAAATGCAAAAGTGCACTTTCTTAGGTAGAGATGAGCCCCTGTGTGGCCATACAGGTTGCACCAATGATATGTTCCCCCCTGCTTTAAGACATGAAGGTCAGTCAATCTGAAAAATTGCTAGAACTTGCAAGTAATCCTCAACTGCAGTGATGTAAACCATCAATTTCTTTGATGAAACTGGCTCTCATGAGTACCACCCCAGAAAAGAAATACCAACAATTACCTCTGCTGCAGAGGATCAGTTCATCAGAGTTACTGGCCTCAGAATAACATATTACCTGCACATCAGATAGCAATCCTCATAAATGATGCACAGATATCAATGAGATGACACATCTCACCAATCACCATTCACTGACTAGAGTAGACAGCTAAAAGCAGACTTTTATGTTTGAACTTCTGTAAAGAAGCCTCTACTGAGGACTACAAACAAGATGCGACTTGTTTGGACTAAGCATCATAAGAACTGGACATTAGATCAGTGGAAACCTGTACTGTGGTCTGATTAATCAACACTTCAGATTTGTGGTACCAACAACTATGTCTTTGTGAGATGCAGAAAAGATGAACAGATGTGTGGTGTCCACTGTGAAGCATGGATGAGGACTTTGTTGGTGATTTATTCCAAATTATAAGAAAATTACCCAGCATGGCTACCACAGCATTCTGCAAAGACATGCTATCTCATCTAGGTTGCACATACTAGGACCATTATTTGTGTTGCCACTGGAAATTGATCCAAAACACCTCCAGGTAATTCAAGTGATCAAGAAGGAAAGGGATGCAGCACTGTTGCGGATGACTTGTCTTCCACTATTGCCCTACCTCAAGTCAATTGACATGGTTGGGGTTGAGATGGACCACATAGTGAAGATAAGGTAGCCTACAAGTGCTCGGCACCTCGGGGAACTCCTTCAAGTCTGCTGGGAAGCAATTCCAGTTTACGACCTGACAAAGCTGTTAAAAAGCAGTACTTTGAGGAATCTAAGATTTATCACATATTCTGATTTGTTACAAACCTGTTTCTTTACTCCTTATCTTATATCTGTTACTTTGTGGGTTTGCTGCCTTCAGTCTGAATCTAGGAAAACCATTGCATGAACAGGTGTGTCTAAACTTTTGACCAGTACTACATGTCAAGGTGCCAAAGATAAGACCTAAGAGCCTTTTGGGTTACTTGATGTATAAAGTGTATTTAATAAGTTATTAGGCATTTCATATTGCTTGTCCATAAATCAATTTAACCTATTGTTATAGTACTGAGTACAACAATTATATACATGTTTTGTCATAGTTTTCTCCTTGGAATTGTCAATAACATATAAACATACTTTTAATGAATCTATAAAATATCAACTTTTTTGTTAAAAAAAATGTGTGTAAAGTGTCTAATGTTGCATATATTCTTTGACAGTTATATAGGTTTATGGTAGTGCATTATTATACTTGCTGTGAAAGCCATGTATGTGAAAGCCATGTAGTGACAATGGACTGTGGACGCCTACCAATCCCTCGAACTAGGGGCTATCCTTGTCCCATGGATTACCCTAGATGGTGGAGATCCTGGAGTTTCCTACCTTGCTATCTTATTTTACTCTTATCTGTTTCCTCCCCCACCCAGGGAGGTGTGAGGCCAAATTGTATAGGCAAACACTAGCCAGACAGACAGGGGTAAACCGACAGGGATAAAAGAAAACTGCAATTGTTATGTTTCGGTAGCTGAGGAGTGCAGGTAAAAAAGGCAATACACCAGAGCAGTTGGAATCTATGAGATTGCAGTACCCTGACTAACCACCACAACTAGAGGCAGCCGTGGAGCGTTCCTACGTTGGTCCTAGACGCCTCGTCACAGCCTGAGAAACTAACTACACCTAAAGATAGAAATAGGAAAGCTATCTGCCCCGGAGCAGAACCCCAAAGATAACAGAAAGCCCCCAAACATGTAATGGCGGTTAGACAAGAGGAAATACTGACACAGAAAGAAAATAGTATGAGCAAACGCTGGGGCCCAAACTATCTAAATAGAAAAGGATAGGAAGGGTACTTACTGCAATCCCAGAAAACCCTGAAAAGCACCAACTCTACTAATTTCAAAATCACCTGAGATCACACGACCTCTACCACCTAAATTAGTTCTCTGGTGTAACAAAATCAAAACAGCAGCCACTGAAAAAACTGGAAAAAGCAAAAGAACAAAACTCAGTGGCTGAACTAAACTGAGAGGGCAGAAGCCCCCGGAGGGGACCCTGAAGGCCCCCAAAGAAGTGCAGGACAAAATGCAAAAATACAGCAAAAACACAAAAGAAGCAAAAGTCTTATCTGTAAGCAGGAGATGCAGACACGACACAGCAGGCTACAAGGGAAACTGGAATGAAGGATTCAGACCAGAACAATTGATCACCGGCAACCCTGATGGGAAAATGACTCCCTTATATAAGACCAGTCAGTAAACCTGATTCCCAGTCCTCACAATCTCACTAGCACCGCCTGTAACCACCAGAGGGAGCCTCTGCTCAGAACTCATCTCAAACCCATTCACAACAGTACCCCCCCTTGAGGAGGGGTCACCGAACCCTCATTTGAGCAACCAGGTCGGTCAGGATGAGTTCTATGATACGCACGGATAAGTCTCCTAGCATGGATGTCCGAAGCAAACACCCAAGAATTGTCTTCCTGACCATAACCTCTCCATTTAACCAAATACTGGAGTTTCCGTCTAGAAAAACGAGAATCCAATATTTTCTCAATCACATACTCCAGATTGCCCTCAACCAAAACAGGGTCAGGAGGCACAGCAGCAGGAACCACTGGCTCAACAAACCTCTTCAACAAGGACTTGTGGAACACGTTATGGATCTTAAATGTCCCTGGAAGAAGCAAACGAAAAGAAACAGGTTAAGAATCTCCATGATCTTATAAGGTCCAATGAACCTAGGCTTAAATTTAGGAGATGCTACTCTCATAGGAATATTCTTTGAGGACAACCAGACCAAGTCCCCCACTTTAAACCGAGGACCATCAGTCCTATGCCGGTTAGCAAACCGCTGGGCCTTCTCCTGAGAGAGGGACAACCTCTCCACTACCTGGTCCCAAATCTGTTGCATACGCTCCACAACAGAGTCAACACCTGGACAGACAGAAGCCTCCGTCTGTCCTGAAGAAAATCGAGGGTGAAACCCAGAATTACAGAAAAACGGAGACATCAAAGTGGCAGAGCTAGCCCTATTATTAAGAGCAAACTCAGCCAAAGGCAAAAAAGAGACCCAGTCATCCTGATCAGCAGACACAAAGCATCTTAGATAAGTCTCCAATGTCTGGTTTGTTCTCTCAGTTTGACCATTGGTCTGAGGATGAAATGCCGAGGAGAAAGACAATTGAACACCCAGTTTAGAACAAAAAGTCCTCCAAAATCTGGAAACAAACTGGACTCCTCTGTCAGACACAATGTTCTCAGGAATGCCGTGTAAACGAACCACGTGCTGAAGGAACAACGGCACCAATTCAGAGGAGGAAGGCAACTTAGGTAATGGCACAAGATGTATCATTTTGGAAAACCTATCACAAATTACCCAGATGGTGGTCATTCTCTGAGAAACAGGAAGATCGGAAATGAAATCCATAGAGATATGGGTCCATGGTCTCTTGGGCACAGGCAATGGCATCAACAAACCACTAGAGCGAGAGCAAGGCTTGGAGCGAGAGCAAGTCCCGCAGGACTGCACAAATTCCCTGACATCACGAGACAAGGTAGGCCACCAAAAGGACCGCTAACCAAGTCTCTGGTACCAAAAATTCCGGGATGCCCAGCCAATGCGGAACAATGAATCTCAGACATCACACTCTTTTTCCATTGGTCCGGGACAAACAATTTTCCAACAGGGCAGCGCTCGGGCCTATCCTCCTGACACCCCTCCAGAGCAAGTCTCAAATTGGGCGAGATGGCGGAAAGAACTACACCCTCTTTCAAAATAACAGAAGGATCAGATAACTCAGGAGAGTCCGCAAGGAAACTCCTCGAGAGGGCATCCGCCTTAACATTCTTAGTGCCAGGAAAAAAGGAAACCACAAAATTAAAACGTGTGAAAAACAAGGCCCACCTGGCCTGTCTAGGATTGAGTCGCTTGGCAGATTCCAGATAGATCAGATTCTTATGGTCCGTAAGGACCACCACCTGATGTTTGGCTCCCTCCAGCCAATGTCTCCACTCTTCAAAAGCCCACTTCATGGCCAATAACTCCCGATTACCCACGTCATAATTACGTTCAGTAGGAGAAAATTTTCGAGAGAAAAAGGCACAAGGGTTACTTTTAGAGGTCTCTGGATCTTTTTGGGACAAAACGGCACCTGCCCCAATTTCAGAGGCATCAACCTCCACCTGAAATGGCAGAGAAACATCAGGCTGCCGTAGAACAGGAGCAGAAGTGAATCTCTGCTTAAGTTCCTGAAATGCAGAGACTGCCTCAGGAGGCCAATTCACCACATCAGAACCCTTTCTGGTCAAATCAGTTAATGGTTTAACAATAACCGAGAAATTACCAATAAATTTACGATAAAAATTGGCAAAACCCAAAAATCTCTGAAGAGCCTTTAATGAAGTAGGTTGGACCCAATCACAGATGGCCTGAACCTTGACCGGTCCATTTCAATAACAGATGGGGACAAAATGAATCCCAGAAATGAGATCCTCTGTACGCCAAAAAGACACTTTGATCCCTTCACATACAGAGCATTCTCTCTCAAAATCTGGAATACAGTTCGAACATGTTTCACATGAGAGTCCCAGTCATTAGAAAAAATCAAGATATCATCCAAATAAACAATCAGAAATTTGTCCACAAAATCCCTGAAAATGTCATTCATGAAGGACTGGAAGACGGAAGGAGCATTAGTGAGCCCAAAGGGCATCACTAGGTACTCAAAATGCCCTTCAGGGGTATTGAATGCCGTCTTCCATTCATCCCCGTGCTTAATGCGAATAAGGTTATACGCCCCCCTGAGGTCAAGCTTGGTAAACCAAGTAGCGTTTTTCACCCTGGAAAACAGGTCAGAAATCAAGGGTAACGGGTATTGATATTTCACAGTAATATTGTTCAAGAGACGATAATCAATACACGGCCTTAATGAACCATCTTTTTTGGCCACAAAGAAAAAACCGGCACCTAAGGGTGAAGAGGATGGTCTGATATGACCCTTCTCCAATGATTCCTTGATATAAGACCGCATAGCGTCATGTTCAGGTACAGACAAGTTAAAAAGGCGACCTTTAGGGAATTTACTACCGGCACTAATTCAATAGCGCAGTCATAGCTCCTATGGGGAGGCAAGGATGCAGATTTACTTTCGCTAAACACATCAGAAAAATCAAACAAAAAGTCAGGAACATCCTGAGCCTGGGGGGAGGCAGAAAAAACAGGAGTGTTGGTATTAACACATTGGCAGCCCCAACTGGTTACAGACACAGATTTCCAATCCAAAACAGGATTATGAGACTGTAACCAAGGGAAACCCAGCACGATAATGTCATGCAGATTATATAGAACCAAAAATTTGCAGCACTCCTGGTGATCAGGTTCAACCCTCATTATCACCTGAGTAGAAAACTGGGGTTTATTCTCAGCCAAAGGGGTAGAATCGATCCCCAGTAGGGGAATAGACTTCTGTAGGGGTATCAAGGGAAACCCACAACGTTTAGCAAAATCATAATCCATCAGGTTAATAGCTGCTCCAGAATCAACGAAAGCCTGAGCAGAAAATGAGGACAGAGAGCATATCAGAGTGACAGTTAATAAAAACTTAGTCTGAACACTACCCAAGACAACTGAGCGTGCAAAACGTCTTCCCCGCTTAGGGCAGACTGAAATAGCATGAGAGGCATCACCACAGTAGAAACATAACCCATTGCGCTTCGAAACTCATGACGCTGTTGCCCAGACATCCTGACTCTACTCACAGCTGATTGCTGTTCTTTGTGTTGCATAGGGAGTTAATTCGTCTGTGCTCAGTTCTGGACTGGTGCATTTCTCGCTGCAATTAAATATTTGTTGATGGTTTCCTTAAATCTCTGGTTGTCTGTTTGGGAGTTGCCAGTGAAATTCTTCATGCAGACCACAGATAGGATTGTATCTGTATAGACTTAGTTAAAGAGCTCCTTATTGTTTTAAGGCTCACCTTGCTTAGAGTTTAATATCCCAGATCATTTTGTTCCTTCATGTGTTTGAGTGTGTATGCAAGTCTGTGTTTTCTCCAGTCTGTCTTATATTCTAATCTGTGTATTTAGCAGAGATCAGCCCATATCCTTTGGTGGTAATCAGAATCCTTCTTAGGACTGATTACAGGGTTCAGGGACTGATAGGAGACAGGGTTAGGCTGGAGACTTGGACCTCTGAACCATTATCAGTACCTCCAAGGTGAGGGATTAGTTAGGACCCCAGTTTAGGGTCAGGTTAGACCCCCGGTCCTCCTCTTTCCTGTGACAGTGTATCAAGTCCTCAAGATTAACCTGAGTTCAACGATATCGTGTCAGGTAAATCTATTCTATATTTACATGCTGATGTTGCTAATCTATATGTTGTATAGAGTGTTGTTCTTTTAAGAATAGTTTACTGACATCGTACACATATCATAAGACCGCGTGACATTTTCACTGGCCATAAAATTATTCCAGTTGCCATGGATCCAGTAGCCCAGCTGGCTCTGCAGTTGCAGGGATTATCCATGGAGCTGACGGACATTAAGTCCAAAGTTTTGTCTCCCTCGGAGCAAACCAGATTTGAACTAAAGTAGCTCTCCCGGACAGTTCACTGGTGGCGAGACAAATTTTTTACCTTCAGGGAAGCATGTAAATTGTATTTTCGGCTTCGGCCTCGATCATCAGGGAGTGAAGAGCAGAGAGTGGGAATTGTTATCTCGCTCCTACAAGGGACCCCAATCCTGGGCCTTCTCCCTTCCTCCGGATCCCGGCTCTACAGTCAGTAGATCGATTTTTTACTGCCTGGGTTTGGTATATGATGACCCAGATCGGGTCTCTCTTGCTGAGACAAAATTACGTAAGATACAGCAGGGAGATCGTCCGGCGGAGGAATTTGCTTCTGAGTTCCGTAGATGGGCCACAGATACTCAGTGGAATGACCCAGCTCTTAGGAGCCAGTTTTGTCATGGGCTTTCTGACAAATTAAAGGACGTTTTGGCTCAGTATGATTCTCCTCCATCACTGGAGGCTGCTATGGCCCTAGCTATCCGTACTGATAGACGGCTCCGGGAGAGGTGCGAGGTAACTCCGCCCCTGTTGTTACTCCACC
Organism: Oophaga sylvatica; assembly: GCA_033576555.1. Taxonomy (NCBI): domain Eukaryota; kingdom Metazoa; phylum Chordata; class Amphibia; order Anura; family Dendrobatidae; genus Oophaga; species Oophaga sylvatica. Next base: position 20,029 of record JARQOD010007277.1, on the reverse strand, counting down.
TACTACTAAAGTCCCTTATGTTGAGGTTCCCCTTGTCTGTTCGAGGAGCCTATGCAGTTGGGAGGGACATCATTTCGTAGGAGGGGATTGGCGGTACGCCGCAGGACTAGAAGGTGTTTCTTCTGCGGGAAAGAGGGACATTTTGTTGGGGATGTCCATCCCGTGCCTTGTTGAGCAAAAAGTCGCCGGAAAACTGTTAATCCCAGGTTGTGTGGTGGACGACAACCTGGGAGTATGTATTTCGTCCGCTAGTTCTTCTCAGTTCCTTGTACCAGTGGAGGTGGTGGTTGGTACGAGAGTGGAGAGATTTTCTGTTCTTCTTGATAGTGGGTCCGGGGCTAATCTGGTTGACGCTCAGTTTGCTCAGGCTCAAGGTATGCATCTGAGTGTATTGGTCAAACCGATCCCTATATTCTCCATTGACGCCAGGCCTCTCGGCCAAGGTAGCTTTGTTCATGAGGTTCATAACATTGACCTTCGGTAGGGGCAATACATAGGGAACTATTATCTTGTTATGTGTTGGAGGGTCTACCTACTCCTATTGTGTTGGGACTTCCTTGGTTGGTTAAACATAACCCTGTGATTAATTGGCAGTCCAGAGAGATAAGCCAATGGGGGAGTTTTGCAAAAGTAACTGCATGAACACAGTCATCAGTGCGGTCGTGCCTAGTACTTTGCCTCCTTTTTTGGAGGACTTTGGGGATGTGTTCTCTGAGGAGGGGTGTCAGGAGTTGCCTCCTCATCGCGTGTATGACTGCTCTATTAATTTACTTCCTGATGCTAAGTTACCTAAAGCTAGGTTATATAACCTTTCTGGTCCTGAGAGGCAGGCTATGAAAGATTATATTTCGGAAAGTCTGGCCAAAGGGCATATTAGACCTTCATCTTCCCCAGTGGCCGCGGGGTTCTTCTTTGTGAAGAAAAAAGATGGAGGCCTACGCCCTTGCTTGGATTTCCGCGAACTTAATCGGATTACTGTTCGAGATCCGTATCCACTCCCTCTGATTCCTGATCTCTTCAATCAAATTGTTGGCGCCAAATGGTTCTCTAAATTGGATCTCAGGGGGGCGTATAATCTGATTAGGATAAAAGAGGGGATGAGTGGAAAACGGCGTTTAACACGCCGGAGGGACATTATGAGAACCTTGTCATGCCTTTTGGTCTGACTACTGCACCAGCAGTATTCCAACATTTTGTTAATGACATTTTTCGTCATCTGGTGGGGCTGTTTGTGGTCGTATATTTGGATGACATTTTAATTTACTCGCCAGATCTTGTGTCTCACCAGGAGCATGTGAGACAGGTGTTGCAGATCTTGCGAGACAATAAACTATACGCCAAACTGGAAAAGTGTGTATTCGCCGTACAGGAACTTCAGTTTTTGGGTTTCTTGGTGTCAGCCTCCGGTTTCCGTATGGACCCTGAAAAGGTGAGAGCAGTGCTTGAATGGGATCAGCCAGAGGATCTTAAGGCTCTGCAGCGTTTTCTGGGGTTTGCTAACTACTACCGGAAATTTATTTGTAATTTCTCATCTGTTGTCAAACCTCTCACTGACATGACAAGAAAAGGGACGGATTTTTCTAAATGGTCGGACAAAGCTTGCCAAGCTTTTTCCTCTTTGAAAAAATGTTTTGCTTCGGCACCCGTTCTCATCCAACCAGATGCATCACAGCCGTTCGTTGTGGAGGTGGACGCGTCTGACGTAGGGGTGGGTGCAATATTGTCCCAGGGTCCGTCCCCTGGTAAATGACATCCGTGCGCTTTCTTTTCTAAAAATTGTCGTCCGCCGAAAGGAATTATGATATCGGCAATAGGGAACTTTTGGCCATTAAGTTGGCTTTTGAAGAATGGCGTCACTTTTTGGAGGGGGCAGTCCACCCGGTCACCGTCATTACTGATCACAAGAACCTGCTGTATTTGGAATCTGCTAAGCGTCTGAATTCCAGACAAGCTCGATGGTCGTTGTTTTTTACCAGGTTTAATTTTGTTGTCACTTATCGACCTGGATCTAAGAATGTTAAGGCGGATGCCTTGTCTCGCAGTTTCCCAGGGGCCGGGAAAATGGATGACCCGATTCCTATCCTTCAGGAGGGGGTGGTAGTGTCGGCTGTATGTTCTGAGCTTGAGGAGGAGGTTTAGAGGTTCAGGGGGACGCCCCTGCAGGACCTCCAGGGAGACTGTTTGTCCCAAATCAGTTGAGACAAAAGGTTATTGAGGCACATCATAATTCTGCTTTAGCAGGACATCCAGGGAGTAAGGCTACTTTAGATCTCCTTTCTCGCCGGTTTTGGTGGCCTAACGTTAATAAAGATGTTTTAACTTTTGTCGCGTCCTTGGGGTTTGTGCTCGCTCTAAGACCCCTCATACCCGTCCGTCTGGGACCCTCTTACCCTTGAAACTTCCGGAGCGTCCATGGACTCATTTGTCTATGGACTTCATCACGGACCTTCCTCAGTCGTCAGGGAAGACTGTCATACTGGTGGTTGTTGACAGGTTCAGTAAGATGGCACATTTCATTGCTCTTCCTGCCCTCCCTAATGCTAAAACTCTGGCGCAGGTGTTCATTGGGGAGATTGTGAGACTTCATGGGTTGCCTTCTGATGTGGTGTCAGATAGGGGGTCTCAGTTTGTGTCCAAGTTTTGGAGGGCATTTTGTTTACGTCGGGGGATGCAATTGTCATTTTCCTCGGCTTTTCATCCGCAGACCAATGGTCAGACAGAGCGTCTGAATCAAAGCCTAGAGACTTATCTTCGGTGTTTTGTCTCAGAGAACCAGGAGGACTGGTCTTCTTTCTTGCCTCTGGCAGAGTTTGCTCTTAACAACAGGCGGAGCGAGTCCACTGGTAAATCCCCGTTTTTTGGGGCATATGGTTTTCATCCCCAGTTTTGTACTTTCAATGGGGGGGGCCCTTCTGGGGTTCCTGAGGAGGAGCGTTTCTCGTCGTCACTTGCTTCAGTGTGGAGAGGTGTATTGAATAATCTGAGTGCTATGGGGAACCGTTATAAACGTATGGCTGATAGGAGGAGAGTTTCTGGTCCAGATCTTAATGTGAACGATCTGGTATGGTTGTCTACCAGGAATATAAAACTTAAAGTTCCCTCCTGGAAGCTGGGCCCCAGATTCATCGGGCCGTACAGGATCAGTTCCATAATTAATCCTGTGGCATTTCGTCTGGACCTCCCTCCTACGTTTAAAATTCATAATGTGTTCCACAAGTCATTACTTAAGAGGTACGTGGCACCAGTCATACCATCACCTCTACCTCCTCCTCCAGTGGTGGTCAATGGTAACTTGGAGTTTCAAGTGTCAAAGATCATTGACTCACGTCTGAATCGCCGGTCCCTTCAGTACTTGGTGCATTGGAAGGGGTATGGTCCAGAGGAGAGGACGTGGGCTCCTGCGTCTGACATTAACGCAGATCGTTTGGTGCGGACCTTCCACAGAACTCACCCGGGCAAACCTGGCCCTGAGGGTCCGGAGGCCCCTCGTAGAAGGGGGGGTACTGTCATGTGTGCATCGCCACGAAGATCGTCGCGGTTGCACATTCTGACTTCTCACAGCTGAGTTGCTGTTTCTTTGTGTTTGGCAGTTAGGGAGTTAATTCTGTCTGTGCTCAGTTCTGGGACTGGGTGCAGTTTCTCCCGGCTGCAATTAATTATTTGTTGATTGGTTTCCTTTAAATCTCTGGTTGTCTGTTTTGGGAGTTGCCAGTGAAATTCTTCATGCAGACCACAGATAGGATTGTATCTGTATAGACTTAAGTTAAAGAGCTCCTTAGTTGTTTTAAGCTCACCTTGCTTAGAGTTTAATATCCCAGATCATTTATGTTCCTTCTGTGTTTGAGTGTGTATGCAAGTCTGTGTTTTCTCCAGTCTGTCTTATATTTCTAATCTGTGTATTTAGCAGAGATCAGCCCATATCCCTTTGGTGGTAATCAGAATCCTTCTTAGGACTGATTACAGGGTTCAGGGACTGATAGGAGACAGGGTTAGGCTGGAGACTTGGACCTCTGAACCATTATCAGTACCTCCAAGGTGAGGGATTAGTTAGGACCCCAGCTTAGGGTCAGGTTAGACCCCCGGTCCTCTTCTTTCCTGTGACAGTGTATCAAGTCCTCAAGATTTATCCTGAGTTCAACGGATATCGTGTCAGGTAAATCTATTCTTTATTTACATGCTGATGTTGCTAATCTATATGTTGTATAGAGTGTTGTTCTTTTAAGAATAGTTTACTGACATCGTACACATATCATAAGACCGCGTGACAGAGGCATCACCACAGTAGAAACATAACCCATTGCGCTTTCGAAACTCATGACGCTGTGCCCAGACACCACTCTATCACACTGCATGGGTTCAGAAGCTGGTTCACAAGGCAACACCATTCCACGCATACTTCTCCGCTCACGCAAACGTCTGTCAATTTGAATCGCTAATGACATAGAATCATTGAGACCAGAGGGGACAGGGAATCCCACCATAACATCCTTTACATTATCTGACAGACCCTTCCGGAAAAGGGCCGCCAAAGCGTCGTCATTCCATTTGGTCAGGACTGCCCACCTACGGAATCTCTGACAGTATAACTCAGCATCATCAAGCCCCTGATTTAATGCCAACAAGGTTTTTTCAGCTTGATCAGTGACATTAGGCTCATCGTACAATAACCCCAAAGCCTGAAAAAACGCATCAACATCACTCAAAACAGGATCCCCAGGTATCAGGGAAAAAGCCCAATCCTGAGGATCGCCGCGCAGGAGAGAGATGATAATTTGAACCTGCTGCGCTGCGTTTCCTGAGGACTTAGATTTTAAGGCAAAAAACAATTTACAATTATTTTTGAAATTCTGAAACTTAGCTCGATCCCCTAAAAACAAATCTGGCATGGGGATCCTAGGTTCCACAACAGGCAACCTAGCAAGATATGCAGCAATACTCTGAACCTCAGTGGCAAGCTGATCCACACGGCCAGACAACTGTGCAAACTCCATTGGGAGAAAAGATCCTCCCCAGCACCCAGAGATACAGAGGAAAAAAAAAAAAATTGCAACAAACAGAAAAATATCTCTGACAACTCTGACAACCTTTTTTCTTTCACAATATTTTTTTTTCCCTTCTGTGAGTACCATACAATTTTCAATTTTTTGGGCCGGTGATACTGTTATGTTTCGGTAGCTGAGGAGTGCAGGTAAAAAAGGCAATACACCAGGCAGTTGGAATCTATGAGATTGCAGTACCCTGACTAACCACCACAACTAGAGGCAGCCGTGGAGCGTTCCTACGTTGGTCCTAGACGCCTCGTCACAGCCTGAGAAACTAACTACACCTAAAGATAGAAATAGGAAAGCTATCTGCCCCGGAGCAGAACCCCAAAGATAACAGAAAGCCCCCAAACATGTAATGGCGGTTAGACAAGAGGAAATACTGACACAGAAAGAAAATAGTATGAGCAAACGCTGGGGCCCAAACTATCTAAATAGAAAAGGATAGGAAGGGTACTTACTGCAATCCCAGAAAACCCTGAAAAGCACCAACTCTACTAATTTCAAAATCACCTGAGATCACACGACCTCTACCACCTAAATTAGTTCTCTGGTGTAACAAAATCAAAACAGCAGCCACTGAAAAAACTGGAAAAAGCAAAAGAACAAAACTCAGTGGCTGAACTAAACTGAGAGGGCAGAAGCCCCCGGAGGGGACCCTGAAGGCCCCCAAAGAAGTGCAGGACAAAATGCAAAAATACAGCAAAAACACAAAAGAAGCAAAAGTCTTATCTGTAAGCAGGAGATGCAGACACGACACAGCAGGCTACAAGGGAAACTGGAATGAAGGATTCAGACCAGAACAATTGATCACCGGCAACCCTGATGGGAAAATGACTCCCTTATATAAGACCAGTCAGTAACACCTGATTCCCAGTCCTCACAATCCTCACTAGCACCGCTTGTAACCACCAGAGGAAGCCTCTGCTCAGAACTCATCTCAAACTCATTCACAACATGCAATCATACAAGAACAATTACCATACAACAGAGTGGGAAACACAGGAGGAATAGGAAGAAAAAAACCAAATAAAAGGGCATAAGGATAAAAATGCAAACCAACTCCACTCAGCAATCTGCTGAAAAATTCTCCAACCGCCTACTCCAAACACTTAACGTTCTTTTTCAACTTCAAACCAGGTAGTGCTAACTATCACTGGCAAGGTCAGAAACATGGAGGAGAGTTCTTGTACCTGCTGGGAGTAATGAACTCAGAACAGCCAGTACAACCCAAGACAGAGAACTCCAGGAGTCCAATTATCAGTTTAACCCTTGGAGCACCAGAGCAAAGAAAGCACCAAACTGCTAATAGTACGGTGAAGCTGTTCTAACTACCGCTGGTGTATGTGTCACCTGACACTGTGATCGTATGACCCCACTCTATTGCGGTATCCCTGTGAGATAAAGTTTTAATAACTAGTTTTTATTTGGGGTTAAACTGTGCATGCAGTAATGTAATAAATGAAGTTTTTCATGTATATTATTCATCTATGTAGAGCTCCCTTAGCTATAGCAAATGGCTGACATGTTTCCATGTTTGAAAGACAGCAGTGGTAAGATGTTATAATTCAAAAACCATACTATTGGAGAGAAAGTTCAATGCTTTAAATAGAAATGCTGTAAAATCTAAAAAAAATGCCACGTTGTCATATTTCTTAGCTCCCTATTTAGCGCCCATAGTCCTGAGTCACTGTTGGGTGACTATCTGTCACAGTCTGCTATGCAGTTAGTTTTAATCTGTGGATGTTACCATATTCACATATGAAAAATGTGTTGCAGAAATTCTGTGTTTGATAACCTGTTCCATTTATTTGGTTTGGGGGTTGTCTTAGTGGCAAGCACATAATTAATACAAGCCCCATATGCAGAAGCTGTTTAGTAGAATACTTTCAGAAATGTCTGGAGCCATTCTCTGTGTGCCAGCAAGACATTGCTGCTGGCAGCATAATCAACAAGCAGTCGGCATGCTTCATATACAATTACAGGGAAGCAAGCAGCGTGCAGTCATCCAGCAATTACTTTATACGATAGCCTCTGCCAGCCACTTGCCATCACCACATTCTGAAAAGCTCCCTTGCATGCATACATAATGCTGCGAGCAAGGTTAGCATATTGCAATGCGTGCTTGCTTGTAAGACTTGCTTATAAAAAACTTGTTCATTGCTCAGTTCGGGTCATAACCCTGTGAGTGGTGCGATTGTTACACCCATGGAAATGATGTTATACATTTGTCACATTAGTAAAGAACGTTTATGACTCTCTAGATGTGGTGGGTGTCAATGTTGATTTAAAGATAATTTTAACAAACTGAGTAATATAAAGAAGTGCCAAAAATAAACATAAATGTTTTTTTTAAAACTAAGGTCCCTCTAAATTTCCTTTATGTTGGAACTACAGTATGTGTCATGTTATGAGCACTGAGTCAAGGGACTTTCTACAGTAGATATTCAGTGCATACATATTGGATATGCAATGAAAGTCTTATTCGTTAAGGTTTGACCTCTGGGTCCCCCAATAACTCTGAGAACAAATGTACACTATGTTTTGCCATGTACGTGGCTTCTCTTCATTAAAGGGGTTGTCCAGTCTGAATCCACACTATGTGACTGCAGACTTGTGAATCCTCACAGTGCGCTATGTGTGTGCTGTGAGGATTATTCGTGTCGGGAGCATACGGGCGAATGACCGCAAATATGCAGTCACGTGCCGACTAGACTTGAATGGCCTTGCTCAATACAAATGAATTGAGTGAGGCCAGACACGTCTATTCTTAATGTGGCTGGAAGTATTCAAATCCCACTCCTGGGGCCGACACCGGACCTGCTGACACTGATGAGAGCTGTTGACACTGATCGGTGAGGCTTAGACTGCCAAAACTCAGGTCTTCTCCCACACAGTGGTGGGATATCCACATCTCACTATGCTGAGAACTGAAGCACTACCCACACAGCTAGTCATCAGTAGCGCTACAGTGGAGGGAAAAAGTGTAAGGTGTTTCAATCCTGAGATTACAATGAGTCCTTGAGGTTGAACTTCCACTTATCTTAATGTTGTCCAACTAGCATTGTATATTGTGTTTTTTCAATATACACCCTGTGGAGAAAAGACAACCAGAGCATACAGTACAGACCAAAAGTTTGGACACACCTTCTCATTTAAAGATTTTTCTGTATTTTCATGACTATGAAAATTGTAAATTCACACTGAAGGCATCAAAACTATGAATTAACACATGGAATTATATACTTAACATAAAAGTGTGTAACAACTGAAATTATGTCTTATATTCTAGGCTCTTCAAAGTAGCCACCTTTTGCTTTGATGACTGCTTTGCACACTCTTGGCATTCTCTTGATGAGCTTCAAGAGGTAGTCACCGGAAATGGTCTTCCAACAGTCTTGAAGGAGTTCCCAGAGATGCTTAGCACTTGTTGGCCCTTTTGCCTTCACTCTACGGTCCAGCTCACCCCAAACCATCTCGATTGGGTTCAGGTCTGGTGACTGTGGAGGCCAGGTCATCTGGCGTAGCACCCCATCACTCTCCTTCTTGGTCAAATAGCTCTTACACAGCCTGGAGGAGTGTTTGGGGTCATTGTCCTGTTGAAAAATAAATGATGGTCCAACTAAATGCAAACCGGATGGAATAGCATGCCGCTGCAAGATGCTGTGGTAGCCATGCTGGTTCAGTATGCCTTCAATTTTGAATAAATACCCAACAGTGTCACCAGTAAAGCACCCCCACACCATCACACCTCCTCCTCCATGCTTCACGGTGGGAACCAGACATGTAGAGTCCATCCGTTCACCTTTTCTGCGTCACATAAAGACACAGTGGTTGGAACCAAAGATCTCAAATTTGGACTCATCAGACTAAAGCACAGATTTCCACTGGTCTAATGTCCATTCCTTGTGTTCTTTAGCCCAAACAAGTCTCTTCTGCTTGTTGCCGGTCTTAGCAGTGGTTTCCTAGCAGCTATTTTACCATGAAGGCCTGCTGCACAAAGTCTCCTCTTAACAGTTGTTGTAGAGATGTATCTGCTGCTAGAACTCTGTGTGGCATTGACCTGGTCTCTAATCTGAGCTGCTGTAAACCTGCGATTTCTGAGGCTGGTGACTCGGATAAACTTATCCTCAGAAGCAGAGGTGACTCTTGGTCTTCCTTTCCTGGGGCGGTCCTCATGTGAGAGTTTCTTTGTAGCGCTTGATGGTTTTGCAACTGCACTTGGGGACACTTTCAAAGTTTTCCCAATTTTTCGGACTGACTGACCTTGATTTCTTAAAGTAATGATGGCCACTCGTTTTTCTTTACTTAGCTGCTTTTTTCTTGCCATAATACAAATTCTAACAGTCTATTCAGTAGGACTATCAGCTGTGTATCCACCAGACTTCTGCACAACACAACTGATGGTTCCAACCCCATTTCTAAGGCCAGAAATCCCACTTATTAAACCTGACAGGGCACACCCGTGTAGTGAAAACCATTCCCGGTGACTACCTCTTTTTCAAAATAACTTTATTATAATTTTTAGCAATGAGAGTAGGGTATTACAGTCTTACATCTCAAATAGAATATAACTTTCCATACTTAACAGTACTAGACATCAATCGAGTTAATCATGGAGATGAAGAAATCTAACTGTAGAATATATCAAGTAGCTCGACAGTAAGGATATTAATAAATAATAATAACATAACCATAACAATAACATTTCTAAACTAACAGTAGAGGTAATCAATTGTTAATCAATCAAAGAGAATCTTTGCCGTGAGAGGATATAGGAGAGAGTCAAGCCAACATAAGCGAAATTAAGAGGTCAAGTCTTGCCAAGGATTCCATTTTTTACAGAAGGAAGTAAAACTGTTGTTAGCCAGTGCATGGCTTTTCTCGTATGACATGTGCAGAGACATTTTGTCTACAATGTCGGCTATTTTAGGAACCGCTTCTTCCTTCCAAAGAGAAGCTATTTGGTTTTTGGTTACCAAGAATAAGTGGATGATTAGATGTCTGTATGAGTGAGGGATTTCCTCAAGATCGAGAGACAATAAGGCCAATTGAGGGGTCAACGTCACAGTTCTAGAAGTGATCTTATCCACCAAGTCAGAGACATTTGACCATAGTAACCTTATCTTGGGGCATCCCAAAAGACATGTAGAAGATTCCCTGCGAAACCACAGTCTCTCCAACAGTTAGGGGACACTCCCGGAAAAATTCTTGCCATTTTAGCAGGTGTGAAATACCATCGGGAGACTAATTTATAATACGACTCATGGAGGGAAGCACATATGTTTGAGGAATAAGTAGCTTTAAGTGCTTTCCGCCATTGATCGTGAGAGAAATTCAAGTTCATATCCCTTTGCCAGTTAAGGTACTGCCACACTAAACAATCCCGCTAGCGATCACGATAACGACGCATACTAATGCGATCACTAGCGGGATTGTTTCTATATCGCTAAGTGCGGCCACATTTAGCGATATAGTTAACGACGCTATCGCCGTTAGCGATCTTCTTAACGACTTTAGCGGTACAAAAGTACCGCTAAATCGCTAAGAAAAGGTGCCACACTAGCGATATATACTTACCCAGCGGGAGCGCCGACGAGAAAATAGGGTCCGGAACGATTCCAGCGACGAGCGAGATCACAGCAGGAAGCTCGTCGCTGGCAGATGCCGCACTGAACAACATCGCTAACGGGATCGCTAAATAGTGACGTTTTTTAGCGATCCCGTTAGCGATATTGTTTAGTGTGGCATACCCTTTAGTCTCGAAAAGGGTTTCCTTGGGTACTAGATCTTCGTTTAAGAAGTTATAAATAAATTTGGATTTCCAATAAAGGTTATTGTCTGGATTACAAATTAACATGCCTACCATCTCCGTGATAAGAGACTTTTTCCTGATAAATTTGGAGATGAGTTTTTAATGAAATAAAAGATTTGGGCATCTTCAGGAGGAAGTTTATATACTGACAACAATGCTTCATATTCAATGAAATCTTTGCCATCAAAAATATCCTGTACTTTCGTTAAACTAGCCAATCTCCAAGAGCTAGGAATTTCCTTTTCCATAATCAAGCCAAAAAACCTCAGTGATATGTCCTTGATTTGGTCATATCTGAACCTCTTCCTGCTTTGTGTTTGGATTTTGGCCATATAGGTCCAGGCATATAAGGTAGCAGAAATAGTCGGCGAGATATGCGATACAGAGGAGGATGATAGGACATTACTTAAAATTAATTTTGCCAGAGGAGTGTTCCTATTATAGTGTCTTTCAATCTCTGACCAAGCCGGGCCATTATCCGGCCTGAGCCAAATACGAGACTGTTTCACCAAGGAGGAGTAGTAATAGTTAACCAAATTTGAGAGAGCAAGGCCTCCATTTGTTTTAATTTTGGTGATAGTGGTGAATGCTATCCTTGCTCTCTTCTTGTTCCATACGAATGTGTTAACTATACTTTGTAGTTTTTTGATTAGCTTTAACGGAATAAGTAAAGGTAAAGCTCTAAAGGTGTATAAAATTTTGGGGAGAGTAAAAAGTTTAAATAAAGTAATTCTCCCGGCCCAAGAAATTTCCTGCTTCCCAAGATTATTAAGTTCAGATTGCACTTCCTTAGTGATTTTTTGGAGGTTAAGATCAATCGTCTTGCGAAAAACTCTAGAGATAAGTATGCCAAGATATGTCAGCGACTCCTTTTCCCAATCAAAATTAGTATTCCCTTTAATACCGCAGATATCATCCTGGCTCAAGAAAAAGTCCAAAATTTTAGACTTTGATTCGTTAATTTTGAACAACGATGCCTTTGAAAAATCTCCAAAATCCTGGAGGACATGCATATAATAGAGCATGAAGGATTTGTAAGGCTGAGGATGACATCATCCGCAAACAGGCTAATTTTGTACTGTTTTGCCCCTATCTGGATTCCCCTAATCGACTCATTCCCTCTTATTCTCTCAGCAAGTGGCTCCATGATAATAGCGAATAGCAGAGGGGACAAGGGACATCCCTGTCTTGTACCATTCGTTATTGGAATGTTTTTAGATAGGTGACAATTTACATACACGTTTGCTGAGGGATAAGCATATAAGGCCATGATTGTTTTAATTATATTGAGGCTAAATCCAAATTTTTTAAGGGCCGCTACCAAAAAGTCCCAATTCACTCTATCAAATGCCTTCTCAGCATCCAACGCCAGGAGAATTGAAGGAGTTCTTTTAGATCTGATAGAGTGAATTAGATTGAATACCTTTCTAGTACTGTCACTGGTCTGACGTCCCAGGATAAAGCCCATCTGGTCTTTGTGAATAATGCTTGGAAGAATAAATTTGATTCTATTGGCAATGATTTTTGAATATATTTTTACGTCAGTGTTAATTAGTGAAATTGGCCTATAATTTTTGACCGACTCCAGGTCTCCTTTAGTTTTGGGAATTAAGATTATAGTGGCCTTTAGCATTTCCGGTGGGAATTCTCCAATCGAAGATGCTTTATTGAACACTGAGCCGAGGCAGGGAACCAGGTGAGGGGCAAACACTTTAAAATACTCATTCGTGAAACCATCAGGTCCCGGTGATTTCTTAAGTTTTAGTTTCTTGATGGATTCGGAAATTTCATGCTGAGTAAAAGGGGCGTCGATGGCCGTCAATTGCTCAGCAGAAAGTTCAGGTAGGTTAATACTTGATAAGAATTTTTGGATGTGGAGTTTGTCTGGCTGGGATGTATCTGGGTCGTACTTAAGATTGTATAGGGAAGAGAAATAATCTGCAAAATGATCCGCTATTTCTTTAGGGTGGTCGGAGATCATTCCGTTATATTTGATCCTATTAATCCTATTCCTAACTCTTATGGCCTGGAATCTCTGGGCCATAAGCTTGGAAGGTTTGTTATATGAGGAGTAGAAATTCGCTTTCATCCTCTTGGCATACCTATCATAGTGTTCGAATAAAGCTGCTCTCAGCGCAATTCTGAGGTTGATAATCTCTGAATGCAGTTCTGAAGAAGGTGCCACTAATTTTTGTTGTGCATCTTCCTTATTCTTAAGATCCATTTGTAAATTGTGGATCTTTTCCTTGTCCTGTTTTTTTTTTTGATTCAGTAAGCCTATCATCACTCCTCTTATAACGCATTTGTGGGCATTCCACAACGTGAACGGGTTCACATCTTCCGACTCGTTTTCCTTAAAATAGTTAGTGATGGCTTTCTCGATTTTTTCTCTGAAGATTGGGTTGTACAAAAGTGAGGAATTACATCTCCAGAGAAAGTCTCTCTTATGTGATAGACCAAGATCCACTTCAAAGATTACAGGAGAGTGGTCTGAAAAGGACTTTGGTAGGATATCTATTCTCCTAAATCTGGAAATTGAAAAGTAATCGGTAAGGAATAGGTCGATTCTCGAAAAGGTCTTATGTACCTCTGAATAATGCATATATTCCAATGATGAAGTGTTTATGCACCGAAAAACATCCAGGTATTCATGGCTGTGGAGCCATCCTTTTAAAACTGGGAAAGAAGACCTAGACCTTGCAGTAGAATCCAGCTGGGCGTCAGGGACAATATTAAAGTCTCCTACTACAATCACCACCCCCTTCTTAACCTCCTGGATTTTACTGTCAAGCTCGTTGAAAAATTTAATCTGAGCGTTATGAGGCGCATAAACATTGATGATAGTAGTCAACTGATTATTGACCATGGCCACCAGTATTAAATATTTACCCTCTGGGTCTGAGTGAGTCTCGATGCTGCGGAAATCTAATGAGTTTTTGATAAGGGTAATAACCCCTCCCCTCTTTTTATCGTTTAGGGCTTCAAATATATGAGAATAATTTTTATTTTCGAATCTTGGGTGACCTGACTTGGCAAGCTTGACCTCCTGTAAGCAAATGATCTCAGCTCTGCTTCTCTTGATCTCTCTCCATGTAGAGTGCCTCTTAACCGGGCTATTTAGGCCTCTCACGTTAAATGATAATATTTTAACCATTTTCTCCTAAGCAATAATGCTAACAAACGGAAAAAACAAAACACACAAAACTTAATAACCAACTAAACAGTCTTGTGAAGAATCCTCGAATTCGAAGGATGTTCTCCTTAAATGGGAAAGTTCATGGATGGCATTAGAGGCCCCCTGCAAATGACACATTTACAAAGAATAAAGTACACAACTTCTTACCCCGGATTATCCCCAATTTTGTTCAGAGAGGAGATAAAGGACATACCATCTTGTGGTGTGAGTAATGAAACAATCCTGCCTCCTCTATTTACAAGTAATTTAGTTGGGAAGCCCCATCTGTATTGGATACCCATCCTGCGTAAAATTGAAGTGACTTCCCCAAAGCTCTTTCTTAGCTGGATTGTATCTTTGGACAAGTCAACGAATACTTTAATATGATCAAACGGGGGAGGGAGCTGCTTCTTGTCCCTCATAAAAGCGAGGAGTCTTTCTTTAGTGGGGTAAAAATGAAATCTTAGTATTGTATCCCTCGGAATATCTTCCGAAATGGATCTAGGTCTTGGTAACCTGTGTATCCTGTCAATCATTAGCTCAAGTTCCGGAGAATCCGGAAAGATTTTTTTAAGGATCCCCATAGTGTAGTTCTGTAAATTTGCCTGGCTTACTTTTTCAGAAATTCCCCTCAATTTAATGTTGTTCCGCCTACTGCGGTCCTCGATGTCAGCAAGCTTCATTCTTAGGTATTGCACCTCTTTTTGTGTATCTGCTTGCTGCTTCTGTAAAGAAGAAGAACTCTTTTCCAAGACAACAATTTTTTTATCGTGTTTATCAATCCGAGAATTGATAACTTCAAATTTGGCTTGTAAACGATTGGTATTTTCCTCCATTGTCAATCTAAGACTATTGTTTAGGGCGACTATTAGATCTTTCACGTAAGCTTGGGATACACCCTCATTGGAAGCTTGAATCCCTTCGATAGGGCATATTTTGGGTGCCTCCTCAGATAGCCTAGGCCTACTTCTATCTGGACTCTGAGTAGGAGAAGTGTCATGAAACTCCTCCTCAGAGTCAGACCAAGCTTTAATTATGTTTCTTTTTTTAGTGACAGTGGTATCCATATCAGCCTGAGTATCAATTATGTCTTGAATTTCTTTCAGCATGCTAGTATCATCTTTTAAGCCAATTTTATAGCCCTCCGCAGGCGGAGATGCGGAAGGGCTGATAAAAATTGCCTCATCAAGATCAGTGATATCCTTCCTGACAGCAGATCTCAGTGCTGGTTTGTGTGATGATTTTTCCCCCTGAGTTTTTTTGTTACTTTTAGTACTCATTTTTAAAGAGGGGTAACCTTTCAACAAAGAGGAAAGAATCAAATGCAATACAAAGTAACACAAGTGAATGATTAACCAATCTACGCGTCTTTTTTCTTTGAAATACAACCTGCAAGACTTGCTGAAATAAAAGCTGTCAGGATAAGAAGACAGGAATGACTGAGCTCGCTGAATGATTTTAGCGAGTTTAGTTCCAAAAAGATAGGAAACGTCAGGCAAATGCAGACTTCTTCAAGAATGGGATTCCTCCTTAATGGAAAATTCCAGGAACAAACCAAGTTACCAGATGTTGAAGAACAAATAAGATCCTCCAGAAGAGAGATGAATCAAGATGTAGCTGGCGTCGCAATCCGGGACTCCAATAAAGCCTTTAAAGATTATGCGTCGTTGTTCGAGTCGCACTTGAGCTGTGCGATACTTTCTAGAACGCAGACTTGTTATGCGACTTTTTCCAAGTCGCAATCCTCCTTTGCGATGCTTTTAGTGACGCTATCCAAATTAGCGACTCCTTTCAGAGCGCAAAATCACTTTACTGCAACGGATTCACTTTACGGTAATGGTGGCGTTCACCGCTTACCTTCGTGGAAACCGACGATGCAGCTGCAGCACACGGGACGTCCCGGCTTCAGGTGAAGAGGTCTCAGTCTCCGGTCCCTCCTGGAACTTGATTGAAGAAGACGTCGGCTTGATCCTGAGAAGACCGCCGGCGCTGAAGATCTCCACACCGCTTCAGGCAATGGAGGAAGCCTCAGGAACGCCCAGGACACTGGAGACTGCAACGGTGAGAAAATTTCTTCTTTGTCTTCTTTATATCCAGGTCTTCTTGCACCCGATGAAGTCAGGGGCAAACCGCTCACTTTAGAAGGGGGGGACAGGTCCCAAACCAGTGCTGGAGGCTCAGACAGGATGCGGCTGCACTGGGCTGCACAGGGCTACTCCAGGCCCCGGCTTCTCCCTTCTCTGTAGGCCTCAAACGTTCCTCCTCTCAATCTGGCTCCAAAACAGTCCAAGTTAGGATTTTTATAATCCTTATGTGATCAGGGGTCCTCCGGTGTCGAAGATTTTTCTCCCAGCCTCCTCCAAACGTAGCTTATTTCGTTGCTAAAGCAGGGGGCTTCAGGAGCCCAGCAGAAAGATGTCTGCTCACATCTAGCAGCAAACCACGCCCCGGTGACTACCTCTTGAAGCTCATCAAGAGAATGCCAAGAGTGTATAAAACAATCATCAAAGCAAAAGGTGGCTACTTTGAAGAACCTAGAATATAAGACATATTTTCAGTTGTTTCACACTTTTTTGTTAAGTATATAATTCCACATGTGTTAATTCATAGTTTTGATGCCTTCAGTGTGAATGTACAATTTTCATAGTCATGAAAATACAGAAAAATCTTTAAATGAGAAGGTGTGTCCAAACTTTTGGTCTGTACTGTATATTTGAGGTACTCTGCTCTTAAAGGGAATCTGTCAGCAGTTTTTTGCTATTTAATCTGAGAGCAGCTCAGCTGAGGGGCTGAGTAGGGCAGAGACCCTTATTCCAGAGACGTGTCACTTATTAGGCCAAGAGATTATCAGTAGAGAACACATTGTCTTATGCCATGTATTCATCCTGCTCTGTATAAACCCGCACACACCACTTATTGACAGTTTTCTGCCTATGCACCGTGTACACAGAAAGCCTCCAATTGGTGGTGTGGTCAGGGTTAACAGACCCCAGTATTCAGAGGACTGCTAGATGTGCAGCAGAAAAAAAAACAGTGATTTTATTAAAGTGACAGCATGCAGACCAGTTGGTGACACATCGCTGGAATCAGGGTCCCTGCCCCCATATATCATGCTGCTCTCAGATTACAGAGCAAAAAAATCTGATGACAAATTACCTTTAACATAAGACAGATTTGTACATGACTCCTTTATAATTGCTTTCTGCAAAATACTTTTGAAATAAGTTTGCAATTGCAATATCTAAACCAATAGACTTTAACCAGCACAATAAGGCCGGAGTCACACTACCGAGAAATACTGACGAGTGCTATGTGAGAAAAAAATCGCATTGCACTCGGACCAATGTTAATCTATGGGGCAGCTCCCATCATCCTATTCTTTCTCGACCTTATTATACGTGCTGAGGAAAAAGCAGCATGCTGCAATTTGCACCGTATTACGCCCATAATATGCCAATGCCAGTCTATGGGTGCGAGAAACATTTGTACACCACACGGACCATGCATGTGACTTGCGAGAAATACGCACCGGTGTACTTAGAAAAGCCGGCAAGTCAGTGTGGTGTACTGTAAAATCACACTGACAGCTTACAATAGATTAGATAGAATACATGTATACACATAGTATAGATGTAATATATAAATGTATATATATGCCATTGACACACACACATAAATATATATATTTACATTTCATAGAGATTTAGATAGCAGAATAGCCGATAATTCAATTGTCGGCATCTGTAAAATCATTACGGAACCTGACAGGATATGAGACATGGTTTACATACAGTAAACCATTGGATATCCGTTATTTTTTTATATGTCCCTCACTAATAATGTTAGTAGTGTATGTGTGTAAAATTTTGGAGCCGGGGGCAGATTTTTTAGCCAGGGGGTACCCAAAAACAATGGTCCCTCTCTAGGCTATTAATTTCTGCCCTCAGTCACTGGTTTGCCCTCTCTGGCGGAGAAAATTGCGCGGGAGGCCATGCAAGTTTTTTTTCCGTGAATTAATCCTTTAATTTAACACCTACAGCTCCAAAATTTTACACACATACACTGCTAACATTATTAGTGAGGGGCATATAAAAAAATAACGGATATGCAATGGTTTACTGTATGTAAACCTTGTCTCATATCCTGTCGGGTTCTGGAACGATTTTACAGAAGCCGACAACTGAATTATCGGATATTCTGTTATCTACCTCTGTATGCAATATAAATATATATATATATATATATATAAATACTGTGTATATATATATATATATATATTTATATATGTGTCTGTGTATATACTGTATATATAGACTGTATATATGTTTTCACGAATATTTGAGGCCATGGATCCATTATATGTCCATTTTGCAAGCCGGTGAGAAAATCTCAACTTACGGATGCCATACGGATATTTTGATGCGAGGAAATCACATTCTCGCATTGAACTCGGATGACATACAGATCACTGTTCATGAAACATTGATGCAATTCTCGTCCGTAAAAACCAGACCAATGTTTATACGTTATGTGTGACTCCAGCCTAACAAGATGTGAGTTATTAAACCCAAGCATATTACATCTAAGGGGGTACCTGTCCTGCTTATTACAATATGAAAATCAGATAACTTTATAAGACTTCCCTTTCATTATGACATGGTGATTACTGATGACTGTGTGATTACTCAATATGATTTCTTACTAAGGCTAGAGATCACATGTCCAATAATCATCTGCTTGAAATGGATCCAACAGCAATCAGTTATCTTAGCAGGTAAAAAAAGTTGTGCAGAGAGTCTGGATTTTAGTCTGGTTAAAAAAATGATTGAAACCGGATCTGATTTTTTTGTTGTTGCTTTTTATCATTGAAGTCTATGGAAAACGGATCAGTTTAATAGCTGACTGTGTTTCTTCTATTTGAAACCAAATCATTGTTTTACTTACTGCAGGGGTCGACAAAGTTGTTAAGAATCTAGGAGCCAGCCAAAAAATTTAGGAGCCAGAATTTTTTTTTTTCATTTTATCATCATTGCTTCTCCATTATCATCATTGCCTCCTCATCATCATCATTGTCTCCCCATCATCATCATGGCCTCCCCATCATCATCAATGCCTGCCCATCATCATCATTGCCTCCTCATCATATCATCCCCTCCCCATCATCATCATCGCCTCCCCATCATCATCAATGCCTGCCCATCATCATCAGTGACTGCCCATCATCATCATCGCCACCCCATCATCATCATCGCCTCCCCATCATCATCATCACCTCCCCATTATCATCAATGCCTCCCCATCATCATCAATGCCTCCCCATCATCATCAATGCCTCCCCATCATCATCAATGCCTCCTCATCATCATCATGGCCTCCCCATCATCATCAATGCCTCCCCATTATCATCAATGCCTGCCCATTATCATCAATGCCTGCCCATCATCATCATCGCCTGCCCATCATCATCATCGCCTCCCCATCATCATCATCTCCTCCCCATCATCATCAATGCCTCCCCATTATCATCAATGCCTCCCCATTATCATCATCGCCTCCCCATCATCATCATCGCCTCCCCATCATCATCATCGCCTCCCCATTATCATCAATGCCTCCCCATTATCATCAATGCCTCCCCATCATCATCAATGCCTCCCCATCATCATCAATGCCTCCCCATCATCATCAATGCCTCCCCATCATCATCATGGTCTCCCCATCATCATCAATGCCTGCCCATCATCATCATCGCCTCCCCATCATCATCATCGCCTCCCCATCATCATCATCGCCTCCCCATCATCATCAATGCCTGCCCATCATCATCAATGCCTCCCCATCATCATCATCTCCTCCCCATCATCATCAATGTCTGCCCATCATCATCAATGCCTCCCCATCATCATCATCACCTCCCCATCATCATCAATGCCTCCCCATTATCATCAATGCCTCCCCATCATCATCATCTTCTCCCCATCATCATCATTGCCTCCC
>JARQOD010007276.1:0-39716 GCA_033576555.1 Oophaga sylvatica | reverse complement strand
ATTTATGGCCATTACATAACTTGTATTCTGCATTTTCACAAGTTTTCCCTCTGTTCGCTCTGTCTCTAATTTTCAATTGTCTCATGGGATTAATTTTACCCACACTTGAAGCGCACGTCAAATCCAAGGAGTCCTTCTTGGGAGACATTCAAATGTCCCATAAGGAATAAGAACAGCGCCTCACAAGTTGGTGGAATTACACCACCTTTATTCTGCCTTCTGTTGCGACTAGAGATAAGCAACTTTTCCTTTTTTAAGGGTCGAGTCGGGTTTCGTGAAACCCGACTTTCTCAAAAGTCAAGTCGAACGAAGTCGGCCGACTAATGGAAATGGTCGGGTTGGAGTCGAAAATCCGACCTACAGTCATGGCCAAAAGTTTTGAGAATGACACAAATATTAATTTTTACAAAGTCTACTGCTTCACTTTTTCTAATGGCAATTTGCATATACTCCAGAATGTTATAAAGAGTGATCAGCTTAACAGCAATTACTTGCAAAGTCAATATTTGGCTAGAAAATGAACTTTATCCCCCAAAACACATTTCAACATCATTGCAGCCCTGCCTTAAAAGGACCAGCCAACCTTTTTTCAGTGATTGCTCCATTAACACAGGTGTGGGTGTTGATGAGGACATGGCTGGAGATCAATCTGTCATGATTAAGTAAGAATGACACCACTGGACACTTTAAAAGGAGGCTGGTGCTTGGCATCATTGTTTCTCTTCTGTTAACCATGGTTATCTCTAAAGAAACACGTGCAGTCATCTTTGCAATGCACAAAAATGGCCTAACAGGGAAGAGTATCACAGCTAGAAAGATCGCACCTCAGTCAACAATCTATCGCATCATCAAGAACTTCAAGGAGAGAGGTTCCATTGTTGCCAAAAAGGCTTCAGGGCGCCCAAGAAAGACAAGCAAGCACCAGGACCGTCTCTTAAAAGTGTTTCAGCTGCGGGATCGGGCTACCAGCAGTGCAGAGCTTGCTCAGGAATGGCAGCAGGCAGGTGTGAGTGCATCTGCACGCACTTTTTGTGGCGGAGACTCTTGGAGCAAGGCCTGGTCTCAAGGAGGGCAGCAAAGAAGCCACTTCTCTCCAGAAAAAAACATCATGGACAGACTGATATTCTGCAAAAGGTACAGGCAGTGGACTGCTGAGGACTGGGGTAAAGTTATTTTCTCTGATGAATCCCCTTTTCGATTGTTTGGGATATCAGGAAAACGCCTCATTCGGAGAAGACAAGGTGAGCGCTACCACCAGTCTTGTCTCATGCCAACTGTTAAGCATCCTGAAACCATTCATGTGTGGGGTTGCTTCTCAGCCAAGGGAATCGGCTCTCTCACAGTCTTGCCTAAAAACACAGCCATGAATAAAGAATGGTACCAGAATGTCCTCCAAGAGCAACTTCTCCCAACCCTCCAAGAGCAGTTTGGCGATCAACAATGCCTTTTCCAGCATGATGGAGCACCTTGCCATAAAGCAAAGGTGAAAAACTAAATGGCTCAGGGAACAAAACATAGAGATTTTGGGTCCATGGCCTGGAAACTCCCAGATCTTAATCCCATTGAGAACTTGTGGTCAATCATCAAGAGACGGGTGGACAAACAAAAACCTAAAAATTCTGACAAAATAAAAGCATTGATTGTGCAAGAATGGACTGCTATCAGTCAGGATTTGGTCCAGAAGTTGATTGAGAGCATGCAAGGGAGAATTGCAGAGGTCCTGAAGAAAAAGGGTCAACACTGCAAATATTGACTTGCTGCATTAACTCATTCTAACTGTCAATATAAGCTTTTGTTACTCATATGTTTGCAATTATTATATTTCTGTCTGTGATAAAAACATCTGTCAAACACACATAAAAACCAGAGGGCAGCAGATCATGTGAAAATATAATATTTGTGTCATTCTCAAAACTTTTGGCCATGACTGTAATGCAAGTCAATGGGGAATAAAAGTCGGCAGGGAGTGGAGGACAGTAAACACACCTACAGTGCCCATTTCAATGCCAATGACATCAATTCTTATTACGTAAGCTTGTCAACCTTTATTAACTTTATAATAATAGTAACGCATTTGTGTCGACCCGCCACCACAATTGTGGGTTACCAGGGCAATGGGGTACTCAGAGCCGAGCCCATGGAAGTCTATGGGGTTTGTCACAGGTAGCTGTGGCTCGGTCTGTGGCCCGGGCGGTCTGGCGTATGTTGGGGGAATATTTACAGGGGATAGATTTATATACAGTTCGTGACGCCACCTGTAGTATTCTGGTAATTTGTACCAGCGCTGCTGTAGATCTCTGAGGGGATGGTGATGCAGCTAGATGTCGGGTCCCCTACAGGTGGGACTCTTCCCTCAGGTCGGTAGTTAGGTAGGGATTGTGCAGGCATGCAATAATAACTCAGTCTCACACGGTCAGCGTCTTTCCATACCTTTACTTGCAAGATGATAAGGCAGGTCCCAGGGAGGCTGATGGGGTTGATGGAGGATGAGCTTTGAGGCAACAGCTAAGCAAGTTAGGGGCCTCCTTTACTGTCCAATGAAGATGAGTACGACCAGCCTGAAGCGTAGTCCCCTCTATGATTCCAGCTTTCCAAAGCTGTTCTGCCCAGTCAGATTTGTGGTGAAGCCTTCCTGCGAGGGAGCTGAATTCTTATCTTGTCGTGCACTGACTCAAATTCTTCACTCCCCTGACCCCAGTTACGTACTGACTATAAGGGGCTTGTTTGCCGCGACCTAGGGTCCGGTAAATCTCTGGTTTTCTCTTCACTATGCTGTAGCTAATAGTGATCCTTCGGTCCCCAGTGACCGGCTGCAATGTGCAGGACTTTTCCAAGTCAAAAGCACTTTTCCAATTATCTTCCTTCCACTTTGCCCTTCGATTTGCTCGACTCTTAATAGTTAGCTCAGTCTTTCTTCCAGTGGGGCACAGCTCTGACTAGGCTAAGGTGAATTAGACCACCTGTACCAGCCTCCACTTTCTGAACTGATGACGGGCTCAAACTGGACACGTCTACTCTGTCCAAGGACAGGAAACTGACTGACTAAAATCACTCCCTTCCACACCCCTGCTGGGTGTGTCAGAAGTGTACATGATGTCATGAAGAGACCTTAACTGTTACCTCTCCACTCATCCTCCTGGTATTGTGTACCAGGGCTACACATTCCCCCATGGTAAACGACAGCACTCCCGGGCTGTAAAATATAAAGAGACATTTTTGTTTATGCAAGAAAACATTAACAATAACATTAATTCGTCCCATCCGGGAGGTGAGGATATCTTGAACGTTGCAAACATTATAGAAAAATACAAATATTAAATAGCATTCAATAAATATACAATATTCTTGTGAAGGACCCGCACCAAACCTTCAACGTAGGTCCTGGGTGGGCTGCAGGACATCCAAATGCAGACCTCACTCAGTGCCACACCACACGGGTTTTTGGTTCAGAGGTAAGTCAAGGTTTCATGTGAAACCATTAAAAAGGCACTTTAGTGCAACTATTTACAGGATACAGTTTTTGGGCTGGCTCAGTCCTCAGCCTCTGAGTCCATTGTAAAAACGAAGACATAATAGGGAAAAACACATTTATATATATAGACTTTTTACAATGTTCACATGAATTCGTTATAATCACTGCTGATATCTAATGGGTAACTTCCCTTTGGTGGTTCGCTCTGATCTACGTGGTGTAGCCTCAGGTATATCAAGTTGCAATCTGTTTGCACTGCGTAACGGCAAACTATAGAACTGCCTTAATCTTTCTATGGATCTGGCAAGCGTACTGATGGCTGGGCGGTGTGAGTCAGCTTCACCAGGGGATCCCATAGTATGGGGCGCTGCTTCAGATGATCCATCTTGAGGTTCCATAGGTTGAGGTGTTGCTGGGATGGGTAACTCCTGAGCGGGCTCAACTGGCACCACAGGCACAACTGGAGGTAGAACTTCCTCTTGTGGCTGATAAAACTGCAACACTGGAATTATCACAGCATCTCCCAGTCTAGGCCAATCCGCAGGAAAATCTCCCAGATCGGTGTGTATGACCTCTTCCTTTCTTTCTCTTTGATTGAGGACAGGGTTCTTTTCACAACTCTTTAAGTGTTCTGGACACAACTTCAAATGATCTCTGGACACAGTGATTGTTGTTCTTCCTCCGTCCTTACTGACGACACAAACTTTTCTGTTGTCATATTTAGAATCTTGTATGACGTAGGGTTCTTGCTCCCACTGATTATCCAGTTTGTGCATTTTCCTTTTTCTTTTTAATACTACCTCTCCAGGCATCAAAGGCTTGGCAGGAGCATTTCGGTTGTAAACATCTTCCTGTTTCTCCCGTGCCTTATTAAGACTTTCCTCTACACAGATTTGTACTCTTCTGTATTGCTCTTGCCGATTGACGTCCCAGTTTTCAACAGCGTCGTCTGCCTCCGGTTCTACCACTCCAAGTTCTAGGTCCATTGGTAGTTTTCCAGGCCTTGCTCTCATAAGATAGGCTGGAGTGCAGTTAGTTGAGCTTACAGGTATATGATTATACAAATCAACCAAATCAGGCAGTAAATCCGGCCATCGATTCCTGTCTTCCAACGGTATGGATCTCAACAAGTCAAGGACAATATGGTTCATCTTTTCACAAAGACCGTTGGTTTGAGGGTGGTATGGTGTCGTTCTTATTTTCTTGCACCCGTACATGTGACAGAATTCCTTGAATAAATCAGCTTCGAAAGCAGGTCCCTGATCGGTTAAGACTTGCTCCGGATACCCATGCGGTCTGCAGAAACTTGCTTGAAAGGTCTTCGCTGCCGTCACTGCGGTCTGGTCCTTAACTGGAACAACTACCAGAAATCTGGAGTAATGGTCTACCATGGTCAAGGCGTATGAGTATCCAGATCTACTTGGCGACAGTTTGACGTGGTCCAGGGCCAC
Organism: Oophaga sylvatica; assembly: GCA_033576555.1. Lineage (NCBI taxonomy): Eukaryota > Metazoa > Chordata > Amphibia > Anura > Dendrobatidae > Oophaga > Oophaga sylvatica. The sequence goes on along the minus strand of JARQOD010007276.1, from coordinate 34,793 downwards.
AATCTCCAGGGGACGAGTCGTCCGGATAGGTTGCAGGGGTGCCTTCTGACTACCGTAGTCCTTTCTTCTGAGACCACAAGGTCCACAGTTCCGACACCACCTCTTGATGGAGCTGCGCATCCCTACCAGTAGAACCGGCATCTCAACAGGGTCTCCAGCTTTCTCCAGCCAAAGTGTCCTGCTTGATCGTGGTATGCTTCCAACACCATTGGGACGTCCGCCTTGGGGACCACTATTTGCCAGACCATCTCATGGGTTCTGGGGTTGACGTATCTCCTGCACAACTTCTCACGGTATAGGAACAACCTGCTTTTCTCGTTCCACAGGAGCTTTGCTGACATAGGTGCATCCTTTTCCAAGGAGGAACCTTCCTGTTTTAACAACTCCTTGATGCGGCTGACCACTGGATCACTGTCCTGAGTCTCTTTCCAGCTGTGATGGGGTAAAGGATTTAATGTTGCACCATACTGCTTTCTGTGGACTCGATGCTCGTGGACTACCCCATTTCGATGGAACGCGGGTAGCTCAATTTCTTCCAGATCGTCCGATTCTTCTTCCGTGTCAGAGTCATGCGGCATTCGGGACAACGCATCAGCATTAGCATTCTTTCGACCTGCCCGGTACTTGATAGTAAACTGGTAATTGGACAACCGAGCCATCCATCGCTGCTCCATGGCGCCCAGCTTGGCGGTTTCCAGGTGCGTTAACGGGTTGTTGTCTGTAAACGCAGTGAACTTATTGGAGGCCAGATAGTGCTTAAATCTTTCAGTGATGGCCCAGACCAGCGCCAGAAACTCCAGCTTGAAGCTGCTATAATTTTCCGGATTCCTTTCAGTTGGCCTGAGTTTTCTGCTGGCATATGCGATGACTTTTTCTTGTCCATTCTGCTTCTGACTGAGAACGGCTCCCAACCCTTCATTACTGGCGTCGGTGTACAACAGGAACGGTTGGCTGTAATCAGGATAGGTTAAGATTTCATCACCTGTAAGGATCTCTTTCATCTTTTGGAATGCTTCAGCCTGTTCTTTACCCCAATTAAAGGGAGGGTTTCTGCTCTTTAAAGATTGTCCTACCAGGAGGTCCTGTAAAGGAGCTGCCTTCTTCGTGTAATCTTTCACGAATCTCCTGTAGTAACCCGTTAGTCCCAGGAACTGTCGCACTTCCTTAAGGTTTTTCGGCTCCGGCCACTTCTGGATGGCGGTGACTTTCTCTGGGTCCGGCGCTACTCCTTCCGAACTGACGATGTGCCCCAAGTATTGTACCTTCTGCTTGAGTAGATGGCATTTTGAGGGTTTTAATTTCATCCCGTACCTGGACAGGGACTCGAATACTTCTGCCAGGTGCTTCAGATGGTCCTCATATGTCTTGGAATACACGATAACGTCGTCTAGGTATAGCAGCACGGTTTCAAAATTGAGATGTCCCAGACAGTTTTCCATCACTCTCTGAAATGTTCCTGGGGCACTACTGAGCCCAAACGGCATTCTGTCGAACTCACAGAGCCCCATTGGGGTGGTGAAAGCCGTTTTCTCACGATCCTCCTCAGCCACAGCCACTTGCCAGTAACCACTAGTCAGATCAAGGGTAGAAAAGTAGTTAGCCGTTTTCAGAGCAGCTAATGATTCCTCTATACGTGGTAACGGGTATGCATCCTTGTGTGTTATGCGGTTCACCTGCCTGTAATCCACACACATTCTCATACTACCATCTTTCTTTTTAACCAGAACTAGAGGGGCTGCCCAGGGGCTACAACTATCCCTTATCACCCCAGCTTTCTTCATATCATTCAACATTTCTTTAGCCTTCTGATAATGAGCTGGAGGTATGGGCCTATACCGCTCTTTGATGGGAGGATGACTGCCTGTAGGGATATGATGTTGTACTCCCTTAATTGTCCCAAAATCAAGTGGATTTTTGCTAAACACTTGGGCGTACTCTTGCACCACCCGTAATACCCCTTGCTTCTGGTGAGCGGGAGTGGTGTCCGTCCCAACATGGAGTTGCTGACACCATTCCGCCACCTGAGTTGCTGGGTCATTGTCCTCCGCTATTTGACAGGAGTCTAAGGACTCAGCCGGGAGAATAGAATTATTATCAACAGCATGAAGTTTAGCAATGGTTGCATAACGGGGTAAATTTACCTCATCATCTCCCCAATTGAGAAGCCGTACCGGTACTCTTCCATTCACCACTTCTACTACTCCTCTAGCAGTCATAAGTGTAGGTCTATGTTCTGAATGGTGGGGTTCTACTACAGCTTGGTAATTCTGTCCTCTCAGACCTATGGCTGCCCTGCACCAAATGATCATTTCACTCATTGGGGGTATCACAATAGGATCCGAGTCAGTGACCCGTACATTACCAATTTCGCCGTCGGTAAGCTTCGCTTGCTGCTGACACACCAGGGCCCGGATCTCTCTTTGGATTACTCCTCTCTGCCTTGGTCGGGCAATCTCAGCGAGCTGTTGGAGCAAGAACACAACTTCTCCCAAACAATTACCGATAATGTTAGTACCCAAAATTATATTTAAACCGTTCTCCTCATTTACAGTCCTTTACTACCAGAAGCCCCTGGTCTTTCAATTCCTCTCTGCCCACTTTTACATCTACACATTTTGTCCCGAGTACTTCTACAGGAAGACCATTAGAAGCATATACGGTAAAGTCAAGGCTCGGAGGTTTAAGACTGTCCATTGACCAGTACTTGGTATATAGAGCATCAGGTATTAGGGTCACTTGGGACCCAGTGTCTAACAATGCTGGAACAGCAATACCATCTAGAATAATAGACAGGTAGGGTCGCCCGCCCACATACCTGCGGTTCCAGTCTAGGGGGCCTGACGGGTATTCTCCTGGGTGTTGGCCCTTGGACCCAGGTTCTGCCCGTTTAAAGGACACTGTGTAGACAGATGACCCTTCCGGTTGCAGCGATAACAGATGATCTCTCGACGAGGAGGGTGTTGATCAGAGGTTGCTCCTGGGGGTGGCGTTGTCCTCCTCTGGGGGGGCGACGTCTTCTTTCTTCTCCGGTGCATCCACGGAACGTCCTCTGGGCAGTCAGCTAACAAGATCTTCCCTTCCTCCTCTTTCCGCAGCTGTAGGGCACTCATCACAGCAGCCAGATTTTTAGTCAGCTGGCGCACCTCTGAGCGCAGACAGTCCAATTCACTAGGAGGTGTCACCTGCGCTTTGGCTTCAGCCACTAGCGGGGAAAAGGGGGTTACTGCCGGTTCCGGAGTGACTTCAGCCTGATGATGTTGGGTGGCCACCTCAGGTTTGCCCAGGGGCCGCAGCCCTTTTATTGCCATGTCCTTTAGGGCATCAAAGGTAGCATCCGGATGATCTAAGGACCACCAATTTACAGTTCTGCGTTCCTCTGGGGATCTCAATCCCTGTATAAATTGTTCTTTCAGCATTCTATTCTCGTCGATAGCATTTAAATTGTTAATTTGCTTGAGGGCTCTCAGGGCTCCTTGTAGTCGGCAAGCGTAGTCCCGGATGCTGTCACCTGGCTGTTGTGAACAGTGATAGAAGGCCATCCGGAGATCCGTTTCTGTGCGGTCTTCAAATATGGCATGTAGCTTAAGGAAGATCGCAGGTACCGACTCCTGATCAACGGTATCCCAAGTCTCCACTTCCCTCTCAGCAGCGCCAGTTAGCTGCCCTATTAGCACAGCAGCTTTTTGTCTCTCAGGCATGGAGTACATTTCTAGAATGCTGCATAACTTCCGCTTGAAGCCTGCTAAAGTGCCTGGCTCACCGCTGTACTGGGGAAGCCATTTCGCCCCAGGCATATATGGGAGCGTTAGTGGCATGATCGGGACTACCGGACTGGGTGCAGGGCCTGCGCCCCCATCTGGCGCTACAATACCAGACGGTGCGGGATTGGGGACTCCGACCGGGGCCGCACTGTCAGCCGGTTGTTGTGACATCTTAGCGCCCCCTTGGTTAAACGGAGCCTACCGGTTTCAGATGCTGCTACTTCACAGGCACCGCAGTGGGAACAGGACCTTCGTCGCAGGCGCTCTGATGTCAGAGCGTTCACTTCCTGTTGCAGGACCTGCCGCTGAGTCAGAGCCGGGGGCGTGTCCAAGACTTTGCGCGCTCTTTCAGGTACGCCCTCCTTCTTCTCCAGCGCCTGAGGGCGCGAATATGGCGACAAAAATGGCGATTTTGGCGCCAAAAATGCAAACAGTCCTTTTTCACAAAAACAATCCACAGGCACACAGGGCTCGCAATGCTGCAAGTTTCGAATCCTGTTCGTGACGCCAAATTTTTGTGTCGACCCGCCACCACAATTGTGGGTTACCAGGGCAATGGGGTACTCAGAGCCGAGCCCATGGAAGTCTATGGGGTTTGTCACAGGTAGCTGTGGCTCGGTCTGTGGCCCGGGCGGTCTGGCGTATGTTGGGGGAATATTTACAGGGGATAGATTTATATACAGTTCGTGACGCCACCTGTAGTATTCTGGTAATTTGTACCAGCGCTGCTGTAGATCTCTGAGGGGATGGTGATGCAGCTAGATGTCGGGTCCCCTACAGGTGGGACTCTTCCCTCAGGTCGGTAGTTAGGTAGGGATTGTGCAGGCATGCAATAATAACTCAGTCTCACACGGTCAGCGTCTTTCCATACCTTTACTTGCAAGATGATAAGGCAGGTCCCAGGGAGGCTGATGGGGTTGATGGAGGATGAGCTTTGAGGCAACAGCTAAGCAAGTTAGGGGCCTCCTTTACTGTCCAATGAAGATGAGTACGACCAGCCTGAAGCGTAGTCCCCTCTATGATTCCAGCTTTCCAAAGCTGTTCTGCCCAGTCAGATTTGTGGTGAAGCCTTCCTGCGAGGGAGCTGAATTCTTATCTTGTCGTGCACTGACTCAAATTCTTCACTCCCCCTGACCCCAGTTACGTACTGACTATAAGGGGCTTGTTTGCCGCGACCTAGGGTCCGGTAAATCTCTGGTTTTCTCTTCACTATGCTGTAGCTAATAGTGATCCTTCGGTCCCCAGTGACCGGCTGCAATGTGCAGGACTTTTCCAAGTCAAAAGCACTTTTCCAATTATCTTCCTTCCACTTTGCCCTTCGATTTGCTCGACTCTTAATAGTTAGCTCAGTCTTTCTTCCAGTGGGGCACAGCTCTGACTAGGCTAAGGTGAATTAGACCACCTGTACCAGCCTCCACTTTCTGAACTGATGACGGGCTCAAACTGGACACGTCTACTCTGTCCAAGGACAGGAAACTGACTGACTAAAATCACTCCCTTCCACACCCCTGCTGGGTGTGTCAGAAGTGTACATGATGTCATGAAGAGACCTTAACTGTTACCTCTCCACTCATCCTCCTGGTATTGTGTACCAGGGCTACACACATTGAAAACTGGGGGTTATTTGGCTAAAGTTGTGGGTGGTGCAGTGCTGGCTCCAGGTTTTCGTGGACCCCGGGCCAAAGAGTCTCAGTGGGCCCCTTTAACACATACCATAATTCATGATGCTCCGATACGGCAGAGAAATATAGGTATAGTACAATGACAAATACTTCACTTCTTACATTACATGAGTGATATCTGTTTTAAATTCTACAATAGCTCAAAAAGCGGACAGTATAGTCCTCCATACAGTATTATGGGCACAACATATTGCGCCATATAGAATAATGAGCCCCATATATAGCTCTATATAGAATAATACAGAATGGGCTCCATATAATGCTCCATACAGAATAGGTACCATATGTGCTCCATATGATGCTCCATATATAAAGGGCCCTATATGATGCCCTATAAATAATGAACCCCATATGATGCGCCATATATAATGGGTCCCATATGATGCTCCAGTATATGATGGGCCCCATGGATGATGCTCCAGTGTATAATGGGCCCTATCTATGATGCTCAAGTGTATGATGGGCCCCATATCTAATTCTCCAGTATATAATGCTCCCCATATATTGCTCCATTAAAAAAATGAAATACCTCTCCTCACTGGGCACTGCTCTACTCTGGACTCCTCAGCGTCTCCATCTTCCAGCTCTCTGCACTGTGACTGTTCAGGCAGAGGGCGCACAGATGTGACGTCATTGCGCTCTCTGACCTGAATGTCACTGTCAGGAAACGCGGAAGACGTCACAGCGGTGGAGCAGGGAGAGGTAAGTATTGCAAGTGCTGGGGCCCTGAGCTAGCAGGGGAGGCACACTTGTGGGCACTGGGAACTGGCACAGGGCCCCTCATAGTACGCCGGTATGTCTGACGGCGAGTGGGCCCCCCACCTGCTCAGGGCATCGGCACTTGCCCGGGTTCGCCAGGTGCTGACCCCGGCCCTGAGGGGGGTACAGCCCAGTTAGGGAGGTGGAAAAACTGGCATATGTTGAGGTGTAGGCTGGACGTTCAGCAGCTGCAAATGGAGGAATTTGAGAAGTCGGAGGAAGAGGAGGACAAAGCGAGCAATTTTGCTGTCAACCTATGTGTCATCAGGGGAAGGTGATACAAAATCCTTTGAAACCCAGGCATGGTTCATTTTAATGAAGGTGAGATCATCAACATTTTGGGTCGACAGCCGGGTTCTTCTTTCTGTCAGGATTGATCCAGCAGCACTGAAGACTCTTTCTGATAGCACACTACCAGCAGGGCAAGCAAGCTCCTGTAAGGCATAATGTGCCAATTCAGGCCAGGTGTCCAGTTTACAGGCCCAGTAGTCAAAGGGGAATGAACTGTGAGGGAGAACATCGATAGGGGAGGAGAGGTAATTTTGAACCATAGTTGACAAGTATTGTCTTCTGTCTGTTGCAATCGATTCAGTATTACCAGTCGTGTGAGCGTTACTCGAGAAATCAGACCACAACATGATCATGAAACCCTTGTCTCCAACGCCACTTCGGCTGTGTGCACCACGAACACCTCTTCCATTTGGCCCAGTACAGTTCGTGGTAAAACCTGCACCCTGCTGTGTGCTGGGAATGCCTCTAACAAACGGTTTACCAGAGTTGCTTGCTTGTTCGCCAATATTAGCTCTTGGTTCTCCTGTGGCATGATGTTCTGTAATTTGCATTTATAGCGTGGATCGAGGATGCTGGCCAACCAGTAGTCATTATCCTTCATAATTGTAGCAATGCGGGGATCCGCAAGGCATAATCACACATGTGGGCCAATGTTCCAGGTGTCAATGATGCAATGCCAATGGTGGGTGAAGGAGCACTTTCTGCCAAATCCACATCCCTCCATTCACGCACAAACCCTGTAACTGACCTTGGCAAGCCAACATTTTCTCTTGCCCCCTGAGAAGCATCATCCTCCCCAAAATAATCATCCCGCTCATCCTCATCCTCCTCCTCTTCTTCCTCCACCTCATCCAGGACAGTTCCCTGAGCAGACAATGCCTGACTGTCATGAAGGCTTCCCTCCTCCTCCTCCTCCGCAGACGCCTGATCCTTAATGTGCGTCAAAGTTTGCATGAGCAGACGCATAAGTGGGATGCTCATGCTTATGATGGCGTCGTCTGCGCTTACCAGCCGTGTGCATTCCTCAAAACACTGATGGAATTTACAGAGGTCTTTCAGCTTTGACCACTGCACACCCAACAACTCCATGTCGCCCTCAAACTGCCTGCCCGTGGATCCTCCAACAAATGCATTACAGCCTGCCTCTGTTCGCACAGCCTCTCAACCATGTGCATGGTGGAGTTCCACCTTCTTGCAACGTCTATGATTAGGCGGTGCTTGGGGAGGTGGAGCGATCGCTGCAGCCTCTGCATACGACTGGAGTCTACGGTCGAGCGACGGATGTGCGAGCACAGTCTTCGCACCTTATGGAGCAGGGCTGGTAACACCGGATAATTATTTATGAAGCACTGCACCACCAGGTTCAAGGTGTGAGCCAGGCAAGGTATGTGTCTGAGTTTTGCCAGGGCTATGGCCGCCACAAAATTACGGCCGTTATCACTGACTACCTTGCCTGGCTCAAGATGTAGACTGCCCAGCCATGACTCAGTTTCTCACTGCAAGTAGTCAGCCAGTACCTCCACGGTGTGTCTGTTGTCGCCCAAAGACATCATCTTTAAAACAGCCTGCTGACGCTTACCACTAGCTGTTCGATACAGGAACACCTTGTGTGCAACACTGGCAGCTGCAGATGGAGTGCTCGTGCGACTGCGCTCTGTCGACGAGCTTTCGCTTCTGGAGGAGGAGGGTCGAACGCCTACAGCCAACTGTTGCCTATACCGTGGACTAGGCAGCACTGTCCCACTAGCCGCTGTCCCCTGTGGACCCTGCATCCACCACATTAACCCAGTGCGCAGTGATGGACACTTAATGGCCCTGGCCATGCCTACTGGTCCATGCATCTGTTGTGAGGTGCACCTTTCCACTCACTGTTTATTTGAGTGCATGGACAATGCGGTCTTTCACATGCAGTTGGAGTGCAGGATGGCTTTTCTAGAAAAGAAGTGCGACTGAGTAGGTCATAGCGTGGGACAGAATTGACTTGATAACCCAGGCATGGTATGTGAAAAGAGCTCCAGGGAGTAATCTTAAATGTAGCCTGCCGCATCCTTCACTTTTGGTGGGGGTGAAGGACACAAGGAAAGGGGTTGTTCCTGACCAGGAGCTTGCACTGACGACTCAGTGCTTGCATTTTTTGAAACTTCAGAAGAGGAGGCGATAGAGCTGGAGGCTGTTTCGGCAATGTAAGCCAAAACCTGTTCCTGATGCTCCGGCTTTAAAAGCGGTTTACCTACTCTCAGAAAAGGGAGCCTTCCAGGCCTTCTGGAGCCAGACGATGACGCAGGCTCAACACCTCCTGCCTTAGGTCTATTGGGCTTTTGGCACTACCAACAGATGCACCACCATCATTTCCAGCTGCCCCCCCGCCCACGTACGCGGCCTCTTCCACCATGTTTGGGAAAATGTACCAAAAATATCAGCAGATATGCAGTACAGACCAAAAGTTTGGACACATCTCATTTAAAGATTTTTCTGTATTTTCATGACTATGAAAGTTGTAAATTCACACTGAAGGCATCAAAACTATGAATTAACACATGTGGAATTATATATTTAACAAAAAAGTATTTAACAACTGAAATTATGTCTTATATTCTAGGTTCTTCAAAGTAGCCACCTTTTGCTTTGATGACTGCTTTGCATACTCTTTACATTCTCTTGATGAGCTTCAAGAGTTCGTCACCGGAAATGGTTTTCACTTCACAAGTGTGCCCTCTCAGGTTTAATAAGTGGGATTTCTGGCCTTACAAATGAGGTTGGGACCATCAGTTGTGTTGTGCAGAAGTCTGGTGGATACACAGCTGATAGTCCTACTGAATAGACTGTTAGAATTTGTATTATGGCAAGAAAAAAGCAGCTAAGTAAAGAAAAACGAGTGGCCATCATTAATTTAAGAAATGAAGGTCAGTCAGTCCGAAAAATTGGGAAAACTTTGAAAGTGTCCCCAAGTGCAGTTGCAAAAACCATCAAGCACTACAAAGAAACTGGCTCACATGAGGACCGCCCCAGGAAAGGAAACCAAGAGTCACCTCTGCTTCTGAGGATAAGTTTATCCGAGTCACCAGCCTCAGAAATCGCAGGTTTACAGCAGCTCAGATTAGAGACCAGGTCAATGCCACACAGAGTTCTAGCAGCAGACACATCTCTACAACAACTGTTAAGAGGAGACTTTGTGCAGCAGGCCTTCATGGTAAAATAGCTGCTAGGAAACCACTGCTAAGGACAGGCAACAAGCAGAAGAGACTTGTTTGGGCTAAAGAACACAAGGAATGGACATTATACCAGTGGAAATCTGTGCTTTGGTCTGATGAGTCCAAATTTGAGATCTTTGGTTCCAACCACCGTGTCTTTGTGTGACACAGAAAAGGTGAACAGATGGACTCTACATGCCAGGTTCCCATCGTGAAGCATGGAGGAGGAGGTGTGATTGTTTGGGGGTGCTTTTCTGGTGACACTGTTGGGGATTTATTCAAAATTAAAGGCATACTGACCCAGCATGGCTACCCCAGCATCTTGCGGCGGCATGCTATTCCATCCGGTTTGCGTTTAGTTGGACCATCATTTATTTTTCAACAGGTCAATGACCCCAAACACACCTCCAGGCTGTGTAAGGGCTATTTGACCAAGAAGAAGAGTGATGGGGTGCTACGCCAGATGACCTGGCCTCCACAGTCACCAGAACTGAACCCAATCGAGATGGTTTGGGGTGAACTGGACCGCAGAGTGAAGGAAAAAGGGCCAACAAGTGCTAAGCTTCTCTGGGAACTCCTTCAAGATTGTTGGAAGACCATTTCCGGTGACTACCTCTTGAAGCTCATCAAGAGAATGCCAAGAGTGTACAAAGCAGTCATCAAAGAAAAGGGTGGCTACTTTGAAGAACCTAGAATATAAGACATAATTTCAGTTGTTACACACTTTTTTGTTAAGTATATAATTCCACATGTGTTAATTCATAGTTTTGATGCCTTCAGTGTGAATGTACAATTTTCATAGTCATGAAAAAACAGAAAAATCTTTAAATGAGAAGGTGTTAGGATTTGAACCTGTGACCATGGCTTGCTGGTCTGTTCCCTTGCTGTGGAGCTATTTCGGAACTTGAATAACTTCAGCCTGAAACCATATGAACTTCGTCTGGGATAGAGATTGTTCCCTTCCTGATTGAGACTGATTGGATAGAGATCATCACCTGCCCTGTTGATTGTTCTCGCCCTGATTAATACTGATTGGACCTGCTATATATACCTGGCCCTGTGCAGCTTCCTGTTGCTGAGTATATTGTGGTGCTCAGTCTAACTGAGTGAAGCATTATCTGAGCTCCTGATCTGGAAGGTGTTCTGCTGACATCTTCCTGTCTATTGTGGAAACCCTGCTGTTCCTACCTCTAACTCTATTCACCTAAACGGACTTGGTGCTTGTGTGTGATCTCGGCCGGCCCGTGCTCGGGCGGGCTCCGGCATCTGCCAACATAGTGAACCACCACCGCCATATACGGCACTTCCAGAAGTCCTTCCTTGGTCCGCTCACCTGCACACTTCTGCTCCGGCCACTGACTTCCAGTCCTGTATCGCCAGTAACGTGACAGAGTACTCAGCCTCTCAAAAATGGAGGCCGCTGGAGCAGAAACTTTGGAAACACGTGTCAGAAAACTGCAGGGTGCAATGTCCAGTTTGCACACCGAACAGGTGAATGGAAAAGCACGGATGGACGCATTTATTGCACAAAGCGATCATAATGTCCAGAACCACCAACAAGCTATCCAAGATCTGCAGAATGCAGTACAAGTGTTGACTGCTCGAATTACCCAGCAAGAAGGACAAGCTTCCGCCTCAGCGTCTGCCACGCCCCCCAAGCTACCACCTTTTCGTTTTAGCGGTGATCGAGATAAATTTCGTGGATTTTTGAATCAATGTTACCTGTTCTTCGATACACATGCTAATCAGTTTCCGACTGATAGGTCAAAGGTGCTATGCATCATTATGCTGTTAACCCACAAAGCAATCGCTTGGGCTAATCCTCTGATTGAGACTCGGGACGCACGTTTAGACAATCTGAACGAGTTTATTCGAGCGATGCAGCAGATGTTTGATGACCCAAACCGTGCAGCTACTGCTGAATCAACGTTGCTGGCATTACGACAAGGCAAACGTCCCGTCGCAGAGTATGCTATGGAGTATAGGAGGTGGGCCGTTGACACTGAATGGAATAATGCAGCAAAAGTATCTTTCTTTAAAAGAGGACTTTCTAATGCAGTAAAGGACGAACTTGCCCATGGAGAGACCCCTTCGGATCTGGATGATTTCATCAAGCATTGCATCCGGGTTGACACCCGTCTGTCTGAACGACGACAAGAGAAGTGGACCTCCATGAATCGTTCAACTAACTCTTATAACTCCTCCCTGCCATCGGTCACTAAAGAAGTGCCTAGCCGGAATGTCCGAGATACAGAACTAGAGCCAATGACAAGTGGATGCGATCCAGAGACGAGCGAGTGCAGAACGAAGAGAACAGAGATTTAAAGAGAATCTATGTCTGTACTGCGGGGAAGCGGGACATTTTCTTATTAACTGTCCAAATCGTCCCACAAACCGTTCAGAAAAATGGTGGCGGCTATAATGGATCCTGATTCATCCGACGAGGAGTCTTTCATCTCAGAGACTGATTATGCTAAAGATGAGATCCAGTCCATATCATCCATAGTTCCACCTACCAGGAAGGAGAGCCGTGAATCCCACTATTTTGTAACTATAAACTGAAGGTTAACTCCCAGTGGATCACTGCATCAGCCATGATCGACTCTGGGGCCAGCGGGATGTTCATGGATTCTGCATTTGCTCAAAATCATGGCATAGATATGCAGAAAAGACGTTCACCTATTGTGATGGAGACGGTAGATGGATCTCCACTGAATTCGGGGCCAGTGGATCATGAGACAGGACCTTTGGAGATCTATATTGAGCCGCAGCATCGTGATATGTTGACATTCCTAATTATTTCTTCTCCACATTTTCCATCATTTTAGGTTTGCCCTGGTTGCAGAAGCACAATCCTATCATCGATTGGGAGATGAAAAAGATCAGTTTCCCCGAAAAGGAAGTTCAGACGGAGGTTCCAAGCGAATCCACATTAGAAGCAGTTCAGAATCCAGAATTGCCTCAGTTACCAGCGGTGTATGAAGATTTCTTGGATGTCTGTGACAAGAAGGGAGTGGATACACTTCCCCCGCATCGACCATACGACTGCCCAATAGAACTACTCCCGGGGGCGGCTATACCGTTTGGAACTATCTACCCTTTAGCGGGTCCTGAACTGAAGGCTCTTAAAGAATTTATTGATGAAAACCTAAGCAAAAAATTTATTCGTCCATCATCCTCGCCCGCTGGAGCCCCTATATTCTTTGTCAAGAAGAAGGATGGAACATTACGCCCAGTAGTGGACTACAGGGAGCTTAATAAAGTCACGGTAAAAAACAGTTATCCTCTACCGTTGATCCCGGAACTCCTAGAAAGAGTACAAAGTGCGAAGATCTTCACTAAGTTAGATTTACGTGGGGCATACAATTTAGTACGTATAAAGCCTGGAGATGAATGGAAAACGGCCTTACGTACCCGATACGGACACTTTGAAAGTCTAGTGATGCCCTTCGGACTCGCTAATGCTCCAGCTACCTTCCAGCACCTGGCAAATTATATTTTCGAGACCTGTTGGATCAGTTCATGGTCGTTTATCTAGATGACATCCTGATCTTTTCAAACTCTATGGAGGAACATCAGACGCACGTAAGACAAGTGCTACAACGGTTAAGGGAGAATTCATTATATATTAAATTAGAAAAATGTGAATTCCATCGAGACAAGATTCAGTTCTTGGGATACGTCATTTCACCTCAAGGATTACGGATGGATGCTAAGAAAACGCAAGCTATCACCGAGTGGCCTATCCCTAAAAATGTGAAAGAAGTTCAGCGTTTTGTGGGGTTCGCCAACTTTTACAGACGTTTATTAAGAATTTTTCAGAAATCGTGCTACCCATCACGCAATTAACAAAAAAAGGAGCAAAATTCATCTGGACACCCCAAGCGCAAGAAGCGTTTCTCTGTTTAAAAACGAAATTCACAACGGCTCCCATATTACGTCATCCTGACCCTGAATTGGCTTTTATCATCGAGGTGGATGCTTCAGACTGTGCGGTCGGCGCTATCCTTTCTCAGAGGACAGGGGAAAAGAAGTTGCTGCATCCACGTGCATTTTTCTCACAACGTATGTCTGTAGCCGAAAAGAACTATGACGTGGGAAATAAAGAATTGCTCGCCATCATATCAGCATTCAAAGAGTGGAGACATCATCTCCAAGGGGCTGCACAACAAATTTTGGTGTTGACCGATCATCGCAATCTAGAGTTTATCAGGTCTGCAAAATACCTCTCTCCTCGGCAGACTTGTTGGAGTCTGTTTTTGAATCAATTAATTTTGTAATTTCATATCGACCAGGCTCCCGTAACAAGAAAGCAGACGCATTATCCAGAATGTTTTCAAGCGAAACTAATCTTGTAACAACACCCAAACCCATTGTGGCAGATACTAAGATCTTGGGAGTAATACATGATGGAGATTTGCTGGAAGATTTGAAGGCAGCATACGAAACAGACTCGTTTCTATCACGTCCATCAGGGGACGTGCATCTGTTTTTTAAAAATCAAGTATGGACTGATGGTCGACGACTATATGTACCAGAAGCAGCTCGGTTAAGAGTCCTACAACTAGTGCACGATTCTAAAATTGCAGGACACAAAGGGACACAGAAAACGCAGGAGTTTTTGTCACGTTTCTTTTGGTGGCCGAACTTTCAAGAAGACGTGAAGAAGTATGTTAATTCCTGTGACATCTGTGCCAGATATAAGACTCCACGTGCATCCCCTATGGGACTATTGCAGCCTCTCGCCATCCCAACACGACCATGGGGATCAATTTCAATGGACTTTATTGTAGATCTACCAGAGTCCAAGGGAAAGACATCCATTCTGGTAGTAGTGGATCGACTTACAAAAGCAGCGCATTTCATCCCGTGTTCAGGTCTACCTTCAGCAAAAGATACAGCTGATCTGATAATTTGCAATGTTTTTCGCCTCCACGGAGTGCCGGATGAAGTCGTTTCAGATCGAGGTGTGCAATTTACATCTAAATTTTGGCGCAGTTTATGCTCAGCACTAGACATCAAAGTACGATTGTCAACCGCTTACCATCCGCAATCTAACGGCCAGACAGAACGTACAAATCAGACGCTGGAGCAGTATCTTCGTTGTTATATTTGCCATCTGCAAGACGACTGGGTGGATCTGCTGCCATTTGCGGAATTTTCATATAATAATTCACAGAATGCCTCTACGAAACAGAGGCCATTTTTTGCAAATCTGGGATATACCCAAACATCCTTCCCAAAAATCCTGTGGCACCATCAATACCAGCAGTCGCAGAAAGAATCTCTCTGCTACAGCAAAATCTGAATGTTCTGAAAGACACTCTAAGGGAAGCTCAGGAGAAATATAAAAAAGCGGCCGACAGGTATCGGAGACCCACTCCCACGTTTAGGATTGGAGATCGAGTGTGGTTATCCACTAAGAATTTGAAATGGAAGATTCCTTCTCCTAAATTAGGACAAAAATTTGTGGGACCATACAAAATCAGTAAGATTGTGAGTCCATTGGCCGTACGTCTACAGCTACCAACATCAATGAAGATTCATCTGTGTTTCATGTGTCGTTGTTGAAAGCCGCCACAGCCAATCCATTTCCAGAACGATCCCCTTCGCCTCCCAATGCAATTGAAGTGGACGGACAGAGCAGTTTGTGGTGGAAAAGATCTTGGATTCCCGAATACACAGAAATCGTTTGCAATATTTAATCAAATGGCAGGGCTACGACACGGAGGAAAATTCATGGGAACCAGTAAGCAACATCAATGCTCCTCGTTTGATTAGACAATTTCACCAGCGGTATCCTGCAAAACCTGGACAAGTTGCTCAGAGGCCGCCGTTAAGAGGGGAGTATTGTTAGGATTTGAACCTGTGAACCATGGCTTGCTGGTCTGTTCCCTTGCTGTGGAGCTATTTCGGAACTTGAATAACTTCAGCCTGAAACCATATGAGCTTCGTCTGGGATAGAGATCATCACCTGCCCTGCTGATTGTTCCCTTCCTGATTGAGACTGATTGGATAGAGATCATCACCTGCCCTGTTGATTGTTCTCGCCCTGATTAAAACTGATTGGACCTGCTATATATACCTGGCCCTGTGCAGCTTCCTGTTGCTGAGTATATTGTGGTGCTCAGTCTAACTGAGTGAAGCATTATCTGAGCTCCTGATCTGGAAGGTGTTCTGCTGACATCTTCCTGTCTCTTGTGGAAACCCTGCTGTTCCTACCTCCAACTCTATTCACCTAAACGGACTTGGTGCTTGTGTGTGATCTCGGCCGGCCCGTGCTCGGGCGGGCTCCGGCATCTGCCAACATAGTGAACCACCACCGCCATATACGGCACTTCCAGAAGTCCTTCCTTGGTCCGCTCACCTGCACACTTCTGCTCCGGCCACTGACTTCCAGTCCTGTATCGCCAGTAACGTGACAGAAGGTGTGTCCAAACTTTTGGTCTGTACTGTAATTCCACCAATGTGTGAGGAGCTGTTCTTAGTCCTTATGGGACTAGCTGCTATGATGTCTCCAATACACAGCACAGTCAGACATGGGGGATTTCTCCTATGTGTAATATGTTCAGAAACAGCAGGAGAAGGGGAGACATTGTACAGCAACACTGAGCAGTATAGCTGTGAATTAAAGATGTTGTTCACTACTTTTATACTGATGGCTTATCTTCAATCAATTGGCGGAGGGTGTGACACCCATCACTGCAACTGATGACATCCGGCCGCTGTTGCCACTAGGAACAGTTGATTAGTGGGGGCTCCGGGTGTTGAACCCGAAACAATCTGATATTGATCATTTATCCTAAAGTTTGCCAATTCATAAAAATGTACTGTGCAACCCCTCTTAAGCACTGTAATGAGATAAAACACTTAGTAGAAAGCAACAACATGGAGGACATTATACAAAAGTTCTGATGAGCAGTGTAGCTGTGAATCAAGAAATGGGTGGCCTAATCTACATGCTGGAAAGCAGCAGCAAAGAGGACATTATACAAAAGTATTGAGCTGCGTAGTTGGGAATCTAAAAATAGGTGGGATTGGATAAAACATATACTAGAAAGCAGCAATTATATGAAAGATATTATACAGCAGAAATTAATGAGCAGTGTAGTTGTGAATCAAGAAATGGTTGGAATAATATACATGCTTGAAAGCAGAAACATGGAGGACATCATAAAGGTGTACTCAACAGTGCAGGAGGTGGGATAAAATACATACTAGAAAGCAGCATTTATATGAAGGATATTATACAGCAGTAATGAGACATGTAGTTGCGAATCCAGCAATGAGGTGAGATAAATTATTTGCCATAAACCAGCAGAATGGTTTGAGTCTCATTCTGCTCCTCCTTACTCCCCTCTCCATAGACTTCAATAGGCAGCTGTAATCTGACTCCTCAGTGAGCTGGCAGTTTTTTTTGTCTTTAGGAAGATGGATTTTAGCAGTTTTTAAGGCCTCTTTCACACATCCGTTTTGCGCCTAGCGGCGCCCCGGTATTTTGCCGCAGCGCCGCATCACAAAACCGGATGCGCCGCATGCGGTTTTTTTCCCATTGACTTTCATTTGCGCCGGATGGCGCCGCATGTCTCTGCGGCGCGTCCGGTTGGTGCCGGATGCGGTGTCTGGTCACCGTCCGGTGTCTGGAAAAAACGTTGCATGTAACGTTTTTTGTCTGCGGCGAAAAAGCCGCACGCGCCGCATGCGCGCATCCGGCTTTTTTTACAATGAAAGCCTATGGACGCCGCAATGCGCCGCATCCGGCTTGAGCCGCATCCGGTAGCCGCATCCAGTTTTTTAATTGATATACCAGCCCACAGCAAACAGATACCAGACAGATACCACCCCTCAGCAAACATATAAAAAAAAAAAGTTGTGGGACATCAGACACATCCACAGAAGCCACAGAAGCCACAGAAAGCCACAGACGCAGCCACCGACGCAGCCACCGACGCAGCCACCGACGCAGCCACCGGAGACTCGCAGCCAGGATCCGCACCATGGAGCGCCAGGAAAACAGACGGTAAATATGCCCCCCCCCCCAATCCAAAATTTACAATACATATGTCACCAATGCTGTGTGAGCTGATGTTTATTTTTGGCACCCTGGTACATTTTATATTTAATGTGTTTTATGTGATGGGGATTGGTTCCCCTGGTACTGTATGAAATTAAATTGCCGATGATGGGGTGGGTCCCCGAGTTTAAAATACATATGTTTTGGAACTTTATTGTGTATTCCCTGCTACTGTTGTGAATGTTGATAATGTAGATCTACTGGTACTGTTTTTTTGCAGTGATGTGCTTGGTCTCCCTGCGACAATATGAAATGTGGATGTATTTGTGTATCATAATGTTGATTTTTTTTTTAATTTTTTTTTTTGGGCCTGTGATGTGGTTGCTTGTCCTGCTACTATCTGAAATGTGCATGTGTTTACTATCGTAATGTTTATCTCCATTGTAATTGCCAATGTTTATTTTTTGTGGCCTGTGATGGTTTTTCTACTCATGCTCTCTTGCATTTGTTTACTATGCTAATGTTTTTTTTTTCCAATCTTTTTTCTTTGTGGCCTGTCACGGTTATCTACTCATGCTGCTATTACATTTGCATGTGTTTAGTATCCTAATGTTGATCTACTTTTCTTTTTGTTTCAATGTTTTTTTTTTGGGTGCCTCTGACCTTAAGCTACTCATGCTCCTATCTGAAATGTCCATGTTTTTATTATAATGTTTTTTGTTTTTTTTTTTTGTATTGGGGATCGGGTGGTTCCCACTGGTTTTTTATTTTTGTATTCCATTTTTTTTTTTCCAGGGATACGGTTTACCCCTGGTACTGTTGATGGCTACAAATAATGATTGCATGTGGTGTTCGGAAAACATAAAGCGGAATAATGTCCTTGTTTGAATGTTATATTTTAAAACAGGGACAATCAATACATATAAACACAATTCCTTTTTGTCTGTTAATTCCACAGCAGAATAATTGATGCTGGCGATGCAAGGCCGCAGGAGATCCTGGATGCAAGGAGGCAAGCCAGTAGAAAGTAAATGACATCCCCCATGTCCCTAAAAATTAAATGTTTGTTTTTCTCTTTCAGCCAGGGACAAGGAATCCACATATATTCACTGTCCCTTTTTGTGTATTCAACAGCAGAAGAATTCAACGAGCGGCGGCGGCGGCGCTGAAGCACAAGTCGAGCAGAGGGGAGGAGAGGACCTCCAAGCTAGGAGGATAGCAAGCAGAAAGTAACTATTACAGCACCCATTTTGCTATAAATTACATGTTTGTTTTTCTCTTTCAGCCAGGGCAAAGGAATACACATATATTCACTGTCCCTTTTTGTGTCCTTATTCAACAGCCGAAGACTTCACCGAGCGGCGGCAGCAGCGGCGGCGGCGGCTGAAGCACAAGTTGAGCAGAGGGGAGGAGAGGACCTCCAAGCTAGGAGGATAGCAAGCAGAAAGTAACTATTACAGCACACATTTTGCTCTAAATTACATGTTTGTTTTTCTTCCAGCCATGGACAAGGAATATAAAATTTACAGTCCCTTTTTACTTAACAGCAGAAGACGTCAACAAGAGGGGGAGGCGGCGGCTGGAGATAGACGAGAGAGGAGAGGCGGGCAAGGAGGGAAGCCAGAAGAAAGTAAAGATTACATCCCCATTTCAATAAAAATAAATGTTTGGTTTTCTCTTTCAGCCAGGGCCAAGGAATATAGAAATATATTGACTGTCCCTTTTTGTTTCTTCCACAGCAGAGAACGTCAAACAGCTGCTGCAGCTGCCGCAATGGCGGTGTTGGCGGAGGAGGCAGCGTCTGAAGCGGCGGTGCAGCACCACCGGCATCGCCATCTCCTCCCTCACAGCCAGAGCCAGAGCCAGAGCCGCCACAGCAGGACACATCTTCTTCTGGGAGCCCTCCTAGCCATCGTCAGGAATTGGCGGTAAAAATATCTATTTTTATTTTTCTATCCACAATCCATCTGTGGGCTATATGTCTTGATTGGGTTTTTTTAATAACAGGAATCTGAAGATGACGAGGAGCTCCCAGAGGAAGAAGGACGGGGTGGAGAGATACCCGGAGTGGGCTCACAATTCGTAAGTATCCTGCATCAATTGCAGAAACACACCATCACAGTACACACAACACATAGAAAAACATTTAGTACATACTTCACACAGCGGCCAACACCTGCCAATATCCTAATTTTTCTTTTCATTTTTAGTCTCTCGGATCTGGGAGCCAGAGGGTTTCTCCCAGCGCCTCCCAGAGTCGTCGTGAGACTGTCGGCGGTTCTCAACATGTAAGTTTTTTTTTTGTAGCATTTTCTATAATGTTTCCTTTTTATAAAACGTGTTATCTACAAATGTTTTGTGCATTAATTTTCCCATTTTAACATGTATATTTTTGAAAATTTCAAACAATGTGTCTGATCATTTTCTTTTTTTTCTTTGTTAATTTCACAGGCTTCACAGCGTGCTCCCGACTCGGACACGGAGGAGGGATTGGACGTGGAGTTGATGATCGACCTGGTCCGAGAAAGGGAGCCGCTGTGGAACATGGGGGACTGCCGGCATTCGGATCAAATTGTGACACGACGGCTCTGGACGGAAGTGGCAGCAGCAATGGTGCAACGCTGGGAGGACCTCAATCCTAGGTCCCAGACTAAATTACGTAAGTATAGTTCATGTTGCTGACTGTAATAAAGGTGTGTTTACAAAACTTCTGTCCTTGTATAACCAACGCTTCATGTTTTCATGATTTCCTTTTGTGAAACACTATGGAAACAATGAAAACATGAACTCTGGGGGACACGAGGACTAAAGTGTGGTTGTTGTATAGTAACCAATGTGTGCTTTCTCGTTTCAGGAGAGAGAATTGTGAAGCGGTGGCGGTCTGTGAGGGATCGCTTTAAGAAGAAATTTAACAAAGAGATGCGGGCCCCGAGTGGATCTTCAGGACGCCAGAGCAAGTACAAATATGCACGAGCTCTGGCGTTCCTGCGTGAAACCATGGTCACCAGAAGGTAAATATTACCATAAAATGTTAACCTTTTTTTTTTTGCAGCCAGGGCCATTCCACATCTGTATATTAATTTTATGTTTTTGTTTCTTCCACAGCACGGTGAGCAGCACTCGGGCGCCCGCAGAGTTGGAGCCTTCTAGAGCGATCCCTCAGGAGACCGACACCGAGGGACACTTCGACCAACCCTCCACATCTGCCCCTTCCCAGACTTCACACACACTTGATCCCGCTGTCCCTTCCACCAGCGCTGGAGCAGCGTGGCCGCCTGCAATGCATGAATCTGCTGGTCAGGATATAGCCTTCCCTTTACCACACCCTTCTGATCCTGCCACCTCTAGTACAGCTGCGGGTACTGGGCGGCAGCGTCAGAAGGGTCAGGAAAAGAACTATGCGCCCGAGTTCTTACACATGAACGCATCTTTCCAGAACTGCCTTAAGTTGCTATCTGAACAAGTTTCCGCAGGCGTTAATCAGATAACCACACTAGTTGGTGAGGTGAAGACACTTCTGGAAACTGTGCGTTCAGAGTTAAGAGCACCCCCGAACTACAGCTTTTTTAGGTCGGTTGCGGAGCGCATAGATCCGCTATCTTATGACCAGCAGATGTATGTGATGCACACGTGCCACGCTGCTCTAGCGCATGTTGTCTCCAATCCTCAATCCACCCCAGTCATTCCACCACCTCCCCCCCCTACAGCTGCCGTCCATCTCCCCCCCCTCCACCTGCCATACCTCCTCCCCCTCCTATTCAATACCAACCACCTCCCCAGGTCCATCAACCTCCCCAATACCAACCACCTCCCCAGGTCCATCAACCTCCCCAATACCAACCACCTCCCCAGGTCCATCAACCTCCACAATATCAACCACCTCCCCAGGTACAACCACCTCCCCAATTCCAACCACCTCCCCAGTACCAACCACCTCCCCAACTGCAGTCACCTCCCCAGTACCAACAACCTACCCACTACCAGCCACCTACCCCCTACCAGACTTCTACCTCTTACTAATCTCCTTCCCCCTTCCAATTGACTACTATGTCACCTGCTCCTCATGCCCAACCCTCCACTCCACCACCACCCACCTGTTCTGCCTTGTCTTCCCATTCTTTCAGTCTTTCCACCCTTCACCTCTTCCTGTTCCTTCCCCACCACCATCCCGTTCGTCCCTCCACACTCCCACGGTCGAAGTGCCCCGCACCCCTCCAGCATTATTTCCACCCCACACTATACAGACCTGTAATAAATTTGTAAATATTTTTTTTTAAGTAAATAGGAAAAAAAAATAAAGTGGACTATAAAAAATAAAGTTTCATACAATAAAAATTTTTTTCTATTTCAAACATTTGACCAAAAGGCCTAATTTTACAAAAGTTATATTAAAAATAATTTTTTGAAAATAAATTGTAAATTGGTTGAACATTGTTGTCTGTCTTTAATTTCTAGGATGTTATACAGGTACACCTAACTTTGGCTAAAAGGTTCATAAATGCAACCTTTTTGCCAAATTTATGTCCCGGGTTGTGTAGTCAGCAAAGTATATTCTATTTTTACTAAAATTGTGTCCTTTTAGATTATCCCCTAGCCCAGGTTTACCCTACTCCAGTCCTCAAGGCCCAACAAAAAAATATCATTTTTTTTAAATTTTCATTTGTATTGCACAGGTGAGGCAATTATCACCTGAGCAATACAAAGGAAAGACTGAAAACTTGACATGTTGGTGGGCCTTGAGGACTGCAGTTGGGGAAAAATGGCCTACAATGTACGCTTTTTTGGACAAAAGGTGAAATACTTTTGTTAAAACAATTTCACCTTTTGTCCAAAAAAGTGTACATTGTAGGCCATGGTTACCCAAATCCAGTCATCAAGGCCCACCAACAGGTATTTTTTTCAGGATTTCCTTTGTATTGCACAGGTGAGGCAATTATCACCTGAGCAATACAAAGTAAATCCTGAAAACATGACATGTTGGTGGGCCTTGATGACTGGATTTGGGGAACCATGGCCTACAATGTACACTTTTTTGGACAAAAGGTGAAATACTTTTGTTAAACAGCCATGGACACAACAATGGCAAAAAGGATACAGTAGAAAACACACAAGAAGGTAGACAAGTAAACTATTAAAGGTTTATTGTGGGTAAAGAAAATTATTAAAAGAAGCAATACATTTATCACACTCTGTCATCCTGCCAGTCAACACTACCTTCCGGTGACACAAAGTATTGAGCAAATGGTCCCTCATTCTTGAAACCGCGACTGTACTGCGAGTGGTAATGTTGCTGTAGTCGTGCAAAGTTGTTTCTTGATTGTGGTCCTCCAGAGAAATTGGTTCCTTGGTTAGGACAAAATTATGTAGGACCACGCACGCTTTCACTACATCATCCACAGTCTCGGTCTTCAAGTTAATTGCAGTCAAAAGGACACGCCATTTTGCTGTCATAATGCCAAAGGCACACTCCACCATCCGTCTGGCTCTTGTGAGGCGGTAGTTAAATATCCGCTTTGTATGTGTCAATGCTCTGCTGGCGTACGGTCAATAGGTGTTGGGACAGCTGGAATGCCTCATCACCTACACACACGAATGGCATCGGTGGGCCTGAGGTTTGAGGCAGTGGCCTGGGGGGGGGAAATGAAAACTGTTTCCATACAATTTACGTCCCATAGCAGATAGTTTAAAGACTTGGGAGTCATTTGACCATCCATAAGACCCAATGTCCACCGCGATAAACTTGTAGTGCGCATCTGCAATAGCCATCAGGACGATAGAGAAATATTTTTTATAGTTAAAGAATTCTGATCCGTTCCTTTAGGCTTTTGAATGCGGATGTGCTTTCCATCAACGGCCCCAGGCAATTGGGGAACTGGCAGATGATAAAAACTGGTCCGCTATTTGAAACCATCGCTCTGTTGTTGGCTCTGGAATAAATTCTCAACCAAACTATCCCACAGAGCACGACAAGTATACTTTATTATCCGGATATTGTGGAGATTCCCAGGCGGTATTGAAAATGTAGCGATGATAGAGTTTCGCCAGTTGCCAGAAATCTGAAAACAAATTAGAAAATACAAATTATTTCAGAAACGCAGCATTACATACCAGAACTCAGCTACGACTATTGGAGATACCAAAATAATCACATCTATGAGAAACACTGTTTTATAACTAAAATTTGGGGCTACTCATATGGTTTCCTAGTTGGCCTGTGATGTTAAATTAATGATAAAATTACAAGTGCGCTCAAGCAAACAGACCAATACATATAGCTTACCTTATAGTCACCATGAGACGCTCCGCCGGAGATATCGAGAACCAACAGTAGGTGTCCGATTTTTTAATTTGGTCTCCAACACGCTCCAGCAAATCATCAAAGTTTTCTTTGTTCATCCGCAGATAGGCAAAAAACTTATCTGGATTTTGTCGCAGCTCCATGTTCAGTGTGGAATAGACACCACGAGTTAATCTCTGTGCCGTGATGGGGTGGATCCACATACGGCGGCGACTTCGCAGGCGCTGACGCCGCTGCTCCTCAAACTTTCGCTCCTTCTCCAGAACGATAAACCTCAATCGATTCATCTCCGCAGTAAAATCAACAAGATTCCTGAAGATATTGCCGATAATGACATCCATGTTCGCCAATCACTTGCTACTTGCTCTTCTCTCCAACCTGCACTTGCTCCTCTACAACCTGTCAAAGATGGGCTGTAGGAGCAGTGTATATATAGGATTACAGTAGCCAATCATGTTTGGAACCCCAAAAAAGGGCGTTCTTAAAAACTGGATCCGGCGCATTACGGCGTCAACGGATGCTAAACCTGATACACCGGATGAGACGGATGCGGTTTTTTACCGCATTCGTGAACCGGATGCGGCGAAAAACCAGATGTGGCACATCCGGTTTTCATACGAAATACGGATGCGGCGCTGCGGCTAAGTGCCGGGGGCGCCATTTAGGCGCCCGCCGGATGTGTGAAAGAGGCCTAAGAGGGAATGATGAATTTGGGATGCTGGGGGAAGAGAAATAGCTCATAAGTGAGGAATGGAGCTTATTTCTCTGCTGAGATATGACATTCGCTTTTGCTATTGATGTATACAATGTTTGTTATAACCAGTGATCATTTAAAACAAGCAAAGGCAAAAAAAATGTTTTCTACTTATTTATTTTGTTAAATACGTGATAAAGATGCATTTGCTACATAATGGCATATGTGACAAGCTTTCTCTAGGCTGTTTTTATAGAAATTTTCAGCATTTATAAACAAGGAGCCTTCATTTAGGTTAAAAACCTCTCTCTCCCTCTCATTGTAATTTATGGTAATCATACATGGGGTAAAACACTGTAATTATGGCTGCAAACAATGCATTTAACTTCAGCCTTTAAGACAGTGCGTATTCCATCTCTGCAAGCGACATGCAAATAAGATGAAATCCATAAGTAAAAAGCATGACAACGCACACAATCAGCGCTGAGTGCCACCGATACAATCACGTTGTGCTGCTCCTTGTTTTCTGTTCACTAGTGATCATTAGCTGCTTCTGCTGGAACATTGGGATAGAAACTAACCCCATTAACCTATCAATGTCTTTTGGAGATTTTTTTTAAATACATGTATTTGGTGCTAAAGTTAATTCTTGCACTTAGATTCCATTGAAAATTTTGCACCGTTTGGCTTTTACAGGCACTTAATTTTCTGTACGTCGAACTTTTATGTGGTCTGTAATGATAAATCAGCTGCAAGGAGCTCAGAAAAAGAACAAAAAAATAACCTAAAGAAGACTAATGGTGACTTTTTTTAATTGAAATCCAATTACAAAAATGATTTTTAGCCCCAAATAAATGCATAAAAGTTTAAAGAAAAAAAAAGTTCCCAAAGGTGTACACCCCCTTTAAGCACGCAGTCAATAATAATTTTTACGTTTTAAGTTTTCCTCTCACCTTTTCCAGAAGCCTATTTTTTCACTCTTCCAGCCATAAAATGCCTTTTTTTGTCAGATGGGAATGACATCTTTCATTTTATCATACAATGTACTGGTCGATAGGAAAAAAAATTCAAAGTGGACTGTGTACTGGTAAAAAAAATACAGTTTTGCCATGGTTTATCAGGTTTTATTTTTACATCGGTCAATCTGTGTGAAAAAATTACATGCTTCTCCCAGTCAGTATGATTATGACAATACCAAATTTATTTTTTAAAGTGGTGAAAAATAAATCAGAAGTTTCTAAAACAAAAAGTAGTTTTTGACATTTTCCAAAACCTGTAATATTTTTCTTTTTAAAGAGCTTGTGTTTTACACCTGGTGAGCTGATGGTTTTATTACACCCACTTTGGGTTATGATGTTTTGATCACATTTATTGTAGTTTTTCTTTTAGGTAGGTGCAGTGATTTTTTTTCTTGTTATGGTTGTTATATTTAATTTATACTTTGATTTATTTTTATGCATGCCATAATACCAATTTTTTTTTATTTATTTATTTTTAATGGAGGAAAAAAGGAGTTTATCAAATTTTTATATGTATTTTTTATTTAGAATTTTTAACCTTGCTCGGTAGTGCCCTAGGGACTTTAACCTGCAACGATCCAATCACTTATACCTTGGTATTGTAGTAAATAGCAAAATCGCAGTCAACTGTGAAGCTTTGGAGACCTCTGGATACCAAGGTATCTGATCAGTACCCAGTAATTGCATTGCGGTTGGTTGATAGGAGCCGTTTCTTGCTCCATTTAAATGCTGCTGACAGATATTGACAGTGGCATTTCAACGGTTAATAGCAGTGATCAGCGTTCAGCTCTGGTTGCTGCTGATAGACACAGATACCTTCTGTAATACACCCGCCATCTATAGCATGTGAAGTTTTCCCGGATCCTGAGCCCCCTCCACACACGGGCACCGCAACAATGACATACCTACGTGTCCTTTTGCATTAAAGGGTTAATGAGAACTCATGACTTTTAATCTTAGAGCAATTCGTGGAAAGTTATCAATGGATGGAGTCCACTTTTATAGTGGGAAAAATCATTGCAAACTTTCTCAAAAGCCACATCTTCACAACAATTGCATTTTTTTTCACTCCCCCACAGAATTACCATAGACAAATCTGACAGATTTGCTGTAATTTGTGCTAGAAATGTATTGAACTTGAAAAGGTATGTGTGACGCTAGTCACTTTTCACAACCAAGCTGTGAGTCGGGATAGTCAAAAAGTCCAAGGTCAGAAGCCAAGAGGGTATGTCATAAACAAAAGGAAGAGATAAAAGCGTAGTCAGGTAACGTTCCGAGGTCAGAATACTGGGAGGATAACGGATCAGAGCAGAAGTGGTTAAACAGAGAGATGGTTAGAACGAAGTCCATGGTCATCCAACAACAGATCAAGCTTACAGAACTCAAGGCACAAGGAGCTCAAACCTCACAAGATGAATGTAAGTCTGGCAGAGGTCTGGGAGAAAGAGCTCAGTTAAGTAGCATGGGAATCACATGGGATAATGAACACCTGGAGACAGCCGACGCCTCCCAGTCTCAGATTGGATAGTCGAGCTGTCAATCAACATACTCAACACGCACCTGTACCTACTAGATTGGATCGCCAAGTTGTCAGTCAAAGTACTGACAGCTTCAGCACACCCTTGTACCAGATTGGACGGCCGAGCTGTCAGTTACTGCATCCCAGACACCCTGAGGGGTGAAACTGTGACAGTATGAATTTGAAATATGTTAGTCGTCGTTGTGTCATCACACTCTGCCCCACTGTTCAATAAGCAGTTTTAGGGTCGGAGTGTGCAGGGACTCATTACTTTGACAAGGTGAATGGTAATGCCCAGGTGTTAATTTGGTTACAAATTTCCAGGAGGAATAACAGGGGAGCAACATGATACAAAATGAGAAAAGGTTTTCAGAAACATCAAATAAATGAGTATACAAATATTTACTAAAGGCATATACGTTTAACCATGCTGACTTTGATAGGATCCTTTAAATTTTTGGATTTTTTTTTCATGTGTATAATAGTATGGAGACGATGCGGAAACATGATAAAACTGATAAAAGTCGGACTTTGCTGGGGCAACAGTGGTCATTTTCCAGTAGTATTAACTTTACAACTTGACCACCCTAGCTATTGATGTTTTGTGTCATTGCTGATTGCAGTCAATCCAATTAAATCGGACCTCTGCAGTTTTCAGGTTTGGTAACTATTGTAACACGTGCAATTCATAATGTATTTCTGTGCATGGTGCACATAGAAAGCTCCTTGATATTTATTTTCCCCATCACTGAAATATCACTGAGGTCTCCTCATCTCCCCTGGTCAACAGCATACATAACACCTGAGAAGGGAAGAGCAGCAGATGGAGATGAAAGTCAATATTCCATTACAGGGTTATTTTTGTTTTCATTTGTAACACAATGATTTGTATCTAAGGACATTGACTGATATTTTATGCCAGGGTAAAACTTAAAGGGAACAGTCAGCAGCTAATTCTATATCTGGCTCTGGTGTTAAAAGCTAAATTTTATCATGTCTTATGCCCTGCAAAAGTCAATCTTTAAGTAAATGAGGTTGATTCCCCAGTACTTACAGTAAGTAAGGGCAGGGAAAGTAAATGTACCGAGGGCAATCCTATTTCCAAAAAGTGTAAAGTCAGCTTTTTAATTCACAGGACATTCACACAGGGGAAGCGGAGTCCAAGGAAGCTTATTGATGGCAAACTACTTTATGATAAGGGTAGTAAGAGTAGGCCAATTCCCAGAAGGCGCGTAGAGGATGACCCAATCAACAGGCAGTTCACACCAGGCCAGCCAATTCCAAAAAAAGAACTAAAAAACTAAGAAGTACACCAAGGGAAAACCAGTTCACAGAGTGCAAACTGATTCCAAGGATGTGCCCCAAAAGCATGCCAACACCAAGGAGGTGCAAATAGACAGAGGGAAGATTGGTTCCCCTTTGTATCTTCTAGCTGCTGGTTTTTGTCTCTACAGGAAATGGGGGTGGGTCTTTTTCTACAAAATGTCGAAGAGAGTCTGTGTCAGGACTCAAACCCAACAGTTCTTGTGCACCAGCTCTTCCCTCTGAGCTATTCAGCTCACTGGACAGTTACTAGCTAACACAGATACTAGTAGATGTGTTGTTTCTGAATGTCTCCATTCTGAGTTCCTGATTGGCTCCACCCTGATTAAACACCCTATTTAAACCTGGCATTGTATTTCCTTCCTTGCGAGATTTTTGAGCTCTTAGCATTTAATCAAAATTCCTTTCACCTGTTCCTTCATTCCAAGATTATACTGCTGCTTCTGTGTACCGACCCCTTGCTATTCCTGACTACACTACCTGCTAATCCTTTAATTACATTGCTTCTCCTGTGTACCGACCCCCAGCTATTCCTGACTAGGCTGAGTGCTGGAGCTGCCCCTAGTGAGTGCAATACCACTACTCCAACCCAGGTCAGTCCATAGTGTCGATGAAAAAAAACCGTGTGCACAACCAAGAAGGTGCCAGAGTAGGTTCCCACACCGTATCTAATAGAAAATGAACTCGGCACTCAACTTTAGTATAGTGAGAATAAAGATTTTTATTCACAGTAGTAACACGAAACGTTTCGGTCCTATATCATGGACCTTCATCAGTCACAGATACTACTAGTCTGAGTGCACTAGCGGTGGACACCGCGTCCAATGCAGAGACCTATCCTCACTGCCGGACTCCTTCACAACAGGTTACTAGTGCAATAGAGGCATTGTCCTCTTCCTCATCTCACCCCACCAATACAGGCTATATCCAGCCCTTTCTTTCTTCCCTATGTGGATCAACCCCCTTCCCAGTAGTATCTGTGACTGATGAAGGTCCATGATATAGGACCGAAACGTTTCGTGTTACTACTGTGAATAAAAATCTTTATTCTCACTATACTAAAGTTGAGTGCCGAGTTCATTTTCTACTAGTCCATAGTGTCGAGTCTTTGTCTCTCTACAGGAAGTGAAGCAGGTCTTTTTCTTTCTACAGGAAGTGGGTGTCGTGCCTTTGTCATTCTACAGGAAGTGGGGTGGATCTCTGTTTCTCTACAGGAAGTGTGGTCAGTCTTTGTCTATCTACAGGAAGTGAGGGAGGGTTTTTGTCTACCTATAGAAAGTTGGGTCTTTGTGTCTCTACATGGAGTGGGGTGGGTGTATGTCTGTACATAAGAATGGGGCAAGTCTTTTGTCTCTCTGCTGGAAGTGAGGTGGGTCTTGGTCTCTCTTTACAGGAAGTGAGGGGGTGGGTCTTTGTCTCTCAACAGGAAGTGGGATAGGTCTTTGTCTCTGTTCAGGAAGTGAGGGGACAGTATTTGTATCCGCAGGAAGTGGGGGCGGGTATTTGTATCTACACGAAGTGGGGGTGGGTCTTTACCTCTCTACATGAAGTGGGGAGGGGTTTTTGTCTCTACTGGCAGTGAGGGCTGTTTTTTGTCTGTCTCTGGTATATGGGGTGCACTTCTTTTATTTTTGCTTCAGCTGTTCTGGCTGTCGAATTGCGTAGAAACATAATTTACAGATGAGTTTACTGTGCAGGACAGGTAAGCCATTGGGCAAGTGCAATGCATGAACATGAGGGAAAGAGATTTCTAGCACCTATTGTGCTGGCAGAATTTTGTTGAATAAAAAACAGTCAATAGCCACAGAGCACGAGAGCCTAAAAAGTTAATAAACTGGTTCATGCAGAGAATAACTTGTGATATGGGCAGCAAGGTCATGTTTTTCTACAGCTTTTGTGTGAAAGGACAGGTGTGCTTTAAATAATGATTTGACTTTTCCATTTTTGTTGCTTAAATGTAGTGAGTCACCAATAAAGCAGTGAAGGAATCTTATTTACCGGGTCTATTTGTTACAAGGCTAAGTTTTCAGCAGATATTTCAAAATAACTAATTTCAGTAGAGAACATTAATGCATTGTACCACACGAGCATTTATCACCAAGCAACATCCAGTGTAGGATAAATGCAGCGCCAGCTTGATACTGCATATTTCATAGAAGCCAATAAAAATATAAAATTCCATCACAGCTTTGGAGGTAAAGTTTAATATGTCCATTTTTCACATTGCAATGTTTCCAACATATTAATAAAGTTATAGTAATGTCGACTCATAAAACAGGAATATAAACATAAAAAGGGAAACAAAAAAAGCCGAGCGCCTGTGAAATGCCAGCTCCGCACTGTAACCTGGGTCCATAAGTTATCAAAGGGACATTAACTCAGAGTTTAATTCAACAGCAAGAAAACAGGAGGATTGGCTTTAACCTTTTATTAGCTACAAAGAGATTGGCTTTATCCTGTTTTGTGAACCGACCTGACTCTGTGCTGCCGAATTATTATCACATCAATAATATTACTAGTGAAAAGTTCTACATCTTTCTAATATACAAGTCTCAAAAGTAGAGTTGAGCGATACTTTCCGATATCCTAAAGTATCGGAATCGGAATGGTATCGCCGATATCACTAAAATATCGGCGATACCCGATACCGATACCGGAAGTCCCATGTAAGTCTATGGGAACAAAATATCGCAACTAAAAAAACCCCATTCTTTCCTTGTAAACACTAAATATACACACATAGAATACATATATATATATATATACATGTCATTGTGACATATATATATACATATATGTATAGTTTATACACTTCTACATAGTAAAATAGCCTCTGATTCAATTGCCGGGTAAAGCCGGCTTCAGTGAAAAGACAGAAGCACCCGACATGAAATGACACTTGGTGTACATAGGGTTAACCATGTCTTTTCATGTCGTTTGCTATCTGATTTGCACAAACAATTAAATCAGACTATGTGTGCAAAATTTCACACCTGTAGGGGTTAATTAAAGGTGTAAATTCGTTGTAAAAAAAACGGACTTTTTTGCTACGAATTTACACCTTTAATTAACCCCTACAGGTGTGAAATTTTGCACACATAGTCTGATTTAATTGTTTGTGCAAATTAGATAGCAAAGGACATGAAAAGACATGTTAACCCTATGTACACCAAGTGTCATTTCATGTCGGGTCGTTGTTGAAACACGGTTTGGAGCAGGAGGTACCCGTGCCCTTGGCCACTCCCGAGAACCAGCTGGCGATGCTGGAACTCGGTTTACCCTTTGGGGGAGGCACCTGTGTCCGCACTTCACTGCCACGAAACAGCCGGCGTGGCAGGATCCCGCCTCTTGTGCTTCTGCTTATAGGTGTTTGGCATCTGTCGTCCTTTTTTTCCACTTTGGTCTAACGAGGTACAGCTGGCGGTACTGTTGCCCAGAAACACAGCATGCTGTGAAAGTGGCAGTCACGGAAATGGGCACTAGCTGGCGGTACTAGAGCCCAGAAACACGGCATGCTGTGAAAGTGGCAGTCACGGAAATGGGCACTAGCTGGCGGTACTAGAGCCCAGAAACACGGCATGCTGTGAAAGTGGCAGTCACAGAAATGGACACTAGCTGGCGGTACTAGAGCCAATAGAAAACAGTATGAGGTGAAAGAGTCAGTCACAGAACCAGGTGCTACTAAGTAGAGGCCAGAGCACGGGCATAACAGATTACACTGTGTGCAACATAGGCACATGACAGAGCATGCATACTGCTACCAACCATGCATGTAACCTGTGTACTGTGGCCCAGGGCAGCAAAAGTCACCAGAAATCCAGGCCTGGTTATTTTTAGGAATGTAAGCCGGTCCACATTTGCAGCGGATAGTCTGGTACGTTGGTCTGTTAGTACATTGCCATCTGCACTAAAGACGCGTTCAGAAATCTCACTGGCACCAGGACAAGCCAGAACCTCCAAGGCATACTGGCTAAGCTCGGGCCATGTATCCAACTTGGAGACCCAAAACTTGAAGGAGGCAGATCCATCCTGAAGCCCACTGACAGGGGAGAAAGAGGTATTGTGCCACCATGTCACTGTAACGTTGCCTCCTAGTGCGTTGCACTGTCTGTGCTGATGGTGCCCGAACTGTTTGCGGGTTCAGAAACCGTTGGAACATGTTGGGTATACTGAACCTGTCAGTAGCAGATGTACTGCTTCTGCTACCGGCTTCTGAACGGATTCCGCTGGGCCCAGGACGCACTGAGGTGCCTGCTAGTGCACGCGCATCACTGCTATGCGGTGGAAAAGAGTACATGAGTGAATTAACCAGTGCTTCTTGGTACTCCTGCATTTTACGCGCCCGGTTCAACTGTGTAATTAGGCTTTCAAGGCTGTCCCGGTAACGTGGATCTAAGAGGGTGGCCACCCAGTAGTCATTTGTGTGGAGAATACGAGCCACGCGTGGGTCTTTTCTCAGACACTGCAGCATGAAGTCACTCATGTGCTGAAGGCTGCCAACTGGCCATGCATCGCTGTCACCAGCTGGAGGAATGTGCTCTGGCTGATCTGCATCACCCTATCCAGGCTCTATCTGGTGACTACTAGTAGAGCGCTGTGTACTTTCCTCCTCTAGCTCATCCTCATAGTCCTCCTCATCCTCCTCGCTTGCTGTGTCCTGCCTGGACCTTTGTGAGGCACCCACAGAGCTTTGTACCAACCGGGCCGATGAAGATTGCCTGGTTGGTGCAAGTGTCTCATCATACTCCTCCTCCTCCTGAGAAACCTCATCCCTTAGTCCTTTAAGTGATGATTCTATAAGGCATATAAGGGGAATAGTCAGGCTGAGTAGGGCATCATCCGCGCTCACCATCAGAGTGGAGTCCTCGAAGCACTTCAAAATGGTGCATATGTCCTTCATGGTTGCCCACTCTGTGGCTGTAAAGTGAGAGGGCTGAGATGTGTGTCGCCTACTTTGAGCCTGCTGCAGCTGCAATTCCATAATTGCAGGTTGCTGCTCACACAACCTCCGCAGCATATGCAAAGTCGAATTCCACCTGGTGGGGAGGTCAACAATGATGCGGTGCTCGGGGAGGCCCAATCTGCGCAGCATGGCTGAAAGGCGCAATGCAGCCATGCTTGAACGCCACAAATGAGAGCACTCGTATCTGACTTTGTGCAGCAGCTCCTCAAGGTCAGGATGGTTCCTAAGGAAACTGCACCACCAAGTTTAGGACATGGGCAAGGCATGGAATGTGAGTCAGACCACCTAGGCCCAGAGCCGCGACCAGGTTTCGGCCGTTGTCACACACCACCATACCTGGCTGGAGGTTGAGCGGCGCAAGCCACATGTCGCTCTGCTCCTTGAGCGTGTTCCACAGCTCGGTTGCGGTGTGGCTAACATTACCCAGATAAACCAATTTCAACATGGCCTGTTGATGTTTGACCGATGCAGTGCTGAAATCGGTTGTTGTGGTACGTCTGGGTGCAGGCGAGTCTGACGAGGAGTATGAGGAGGAGTCAATTTGTACGGAGGAGAGGCCTGCAATCCGTGGAGTTGGCAGGACCCGCGCACTTGCACTGTCTGCTTCAGTTCCAGGCTCAACTACATTTACCCAATGGGCGGTGATGGAAATGTAGCGTCCCTGGCCATGCAGACTGGTCCATGCGTCAGTGGTCAGGTGGACCTTGCTACTAACTGCATTTTGTAGCGCATGCTTAATTTTACGCTCCACATGCTGTTGCAGGGCGGGGACGGCTTGCCTGCTGAAGTAGAAGCGGCTGGGAACGCTGTATTGTGGGATTGCAAACCCCAACATATCGATAAAGGCTGGCTTGCTCACCAGCCAGAATGGTAGCATTTCCACTGCAAGCAGTTTGGCAATGCGTGAATTCATGCCCTGTGCTCGTGGGTGGTTTGCCGAGTACGGGCGCCTTTTCTCCCACACCTGTGTGACAGATGGCTGCACACTGGATTGGGAGTGTGAGGATGCCAGCGATTGGGATGCTGATGCTGACGAAGTACAGACAGTGTGTCGCCGTACAACACTGCCTGCAGATGCACCCTATACTGCAGAAAAGATGTGGATTCCAGTCCGCGCTGTCCAAATAATAAATTTCCAAGACATAGTAGCAGTTAAGAAGTGGTTTAATCTACGTGTTTCAGGGTGAATACCACCCCTTCTTCAGGAAAATACCACATATAGTCTCTCCTACATGTGTTTTAACCACCTAATACCAGGTGAGCAGCTTCCTATTTAAAA
>JARQOD010007275.1:0-39718 GCA_033576555.1 Oophaga sylvatica | reverse complement strand
ACTACTGCCGCTCCTGTATCCCCTGTCAAAAGGGGGGAAAGGGGGGGGCCTTTCCTTAACCCCCGACCCGTTGCCATGATAGAAGCCTTTTCCAAAGGGGATCGCGGGGGACATTTTTGGGCCCGCGGGCCTTTCCCAGCCCTCTGGAAACCCAATAAAACCCTTTAACTGTTGTAGACTACCCCCCGGGAGGCATAGCTCTGCCTCAACAAGGCAAAAAGGTGGGGGAAAGGCACTGGTGCCCAAACTTTTAAAAGGGGTGGGAAAACCCCGGGGAGTCTTACCGATCGAGGGACCCAATTTATGCTCGTTTAATAAAGGGCTCTCTGCAGCAAAATGCAGGTGACCCCCCGGAATGGTTTTATGCGTACCCCCCCCCGACCAAGGGTTTTTGTGTAAACCCCTTTTAAAAAAAAAAAAAAACGGTAACCCTCAAAAACAGATGCTCCCATGCTGGTTGAGACCCGGGAAACGCGTTTGGGGAGGGGTTACCCCCCCACACCTGCTGTTTGCCTAAAAAAGAATTTTCCCGCAGGCCTCGAGGGAGTTCTCCCCCCTTCGGCTCCTGTATGGCGGGCGAGCCCCGGCGCCCCCTTTGGGTTGATAAAAATCCCTGGGAAATGAGCCAAACCCAAGGGAAAGGGTTTTCCATCGTGGATTATGTAAATGCGCTTCCGCGACAAATCAGACCTTAAACGCATTTGGGGGTGCATGACAAAAAAGGAACCCGGCTCAGGCTGACCAGAAGCACTGGTACGACCAGAACGCCTGGGAGCGGACCTACCAGGTGGGTCAAAAGGTGTGGGTGCTGGTCCCCGTACCAAAGGATAAGCTTCAGGCAACCTGGGAAGGACCGTACGTCGTGCACCAACAGCTCAACCCAGTCACCTACGTGGTCACGCTTGACCACACTCGGGGTAGGCGCAAGGCCTTTCACGTCAACATGATGAAGGCCCATCACGAACATGAGGCCTGCGTCCTACCGGTCTGCAACCTGCCCGAGGACGGGGAGGAGGATCCCCTCCTAGACATGCTGGCCCAAGCTAATGCCAATGGGTCCATTGAGGACATGTAGGTAAATGCCTCGCTAACCGTCTCCCAGCGGTTGCAGTTGCTGACCACTCTGGAACCCTTCCGGGCCGAGTTCACGAACCGACCCGGAAGGACCGAGTTGGCAGTCCACGAGGTGGACACCGGGGATCATGCCCCATTACGGCGGACACCTTATCGGATCTCTGAGGAAGTGCAGCAGATTATGCGCCAGGAGATCCACGAGATGTTGCAGATGGGGGTGATCCGGCAGTCCAAAAGCGCGTGGGCCTCACCTGTAGTTCTCTTGCCAAAAAAGGATCGGACCACCCGGTTCTGCGTGGACTACAGGGGGCTCAACGCCATCACTACCTCTGATGCGCACCCAATGCCCCGCATCGAGGATCTGCTGGAGCGGTTGGCGAATGCCAAGTACATATCCATCATGGATTTAAGCCGGGGATACTGGCAGATTCCCCTGAGCCCTGCGGCGCAGGAGAAATCCGCTTTTATCACCCCTTTTGGACTGTACGAGTCCACGGTCATGCCTTTCGGCATGAAAAATGCCCCTGCCACTTTTCAGCGGATGGTCAACCACCTGCTTCAGGGTCTGGAGGAGTACGCTGTGGCGTACCTGGATGACATTGCCGTCTTCAGTTCCACCTGGGAGGAACACCTTCAGCATCTCCAGGAGGTGCTCAAGCGTATTCACCAGGCAGGTCTGACCATCAAGCCGGGAAAATGCCAGATGGGCATGAAGGAGGTCCACTACCTGGGGCACCGGGTAGGCGGGGGTTCCATGAGTCCAGAGCCCGAGAAAGTGGACGCGATCGTGTCCTGGCCCACCCCCAGGACCAAAAAGCAGGTGAAGTCCTTCCTGGGCACTGCAGGGTACTATAAGCGTTTCGTACCGAACTATAGTGCCATTGCAAAACCCTTGACGGACCTCACCAAGGGCGGTCTACCCCAAACAGTCAGCTGGACAGATGGCTGTGAGGCGGCATTCCGAGCTTTGAAAACAGCCCTGTGCAGCTCTCCAGTGTTGAAAGCCGTCGACAGCAGTCGGCCATTCCTGGTACAGACTGACGCCAGCGAATTTGGCCTCGGTGCTGTACTCAGCCAGGTTGATTCGGGGAACCAGAAGCACCCCGTGTTGTACCTGAGCCTGAAACTTCTGCCAAGGGAAGTGGCCTACTCCACCATCGAGAAGGAGTGCCTGGCCATGGTCTGGGCACTGCAACGTTTGCAGCCCTACCTGTACGGGCGCACCTTCAAGGTGGTCTCCGACCACAACCTTCTGAGCTGGCTGCACACAGTGTCCGGAACCAATGGTAGGTTGCTACGCTGGAGCCTTGCCCTGCAGCAGTATGATTTTGCCGTACAACACAAGAAAGGCAGTGATCATGGGAATGCTGATGGGTCGTCCCGACGTGGCGAACCCGCTGAGGTGCGCATGGCGGATTACCGAGAGGTCATGCCTCCGTAGCGCCCTCTAAGGGGGGGAGGTGTGATGATACTGCAAGCTTAATTTCTTGTGCTGTTTCCAGAACTTTCCCCATAGTACTACAACCCCCACCGTTTGCAAGCACAGGGCAAAGTTACCCTCCCTCCTTTTCTCTGCAGCTCACGCTTCCCTTCCCCCTCCCAACCTGCAGTCAGGCTCAGTGTAACCTGAGCTACCAGTGCTGGAAGTTTTCCCGCTTCACCGCAGGGGTCCCCATTGTCAGCAACATGTGCTGTCCCTACCATAGCAGCCATTTTGGAGACTTCATTCTGTTTTGGTTATCACACGGTGGGAGCGTTCGCTAGAAACACGAAAGTACTGTTGTGAAACATGCGCCTGATAGGCATCGTTCCCGTGGTACTGGTGAACCCGTAACTCCAACAGAACCCGAGAAATGGAATTATCGGATCCCCCACAAACTAGCTCATCCAAGTTTGGGCTCATTGGAACCGTCATTTTAAAGTAAGATCATTGATAGGTCTGCCATTATTCTGCGAGAGTTCCCCGCTGAGTTATGGTCCTTATGATATTTCAGAGCTCAAATCATACACTTCTGTCCCTGGGAGGTGGCCAGGAAAACCAGCCCCTTTTGTGAGGTCAGCAGCCCCAGGTATAAATCCTGTGGTGAGCCCCCCTTTCTCAGTCCCTGCTGTGATGTTCTGACTAAGAGATCTGCAAATGAACTATGACGTGTGGCTCCTTCCCCCAGCCTGGATTGCCTATGCCTATGTAACTATCATGTGAGTTATTTTCATTTTTAATCCCGTTTATTTTCTGTAACCATATTGTACATAACTATATTGCCTCAGCTTGTTACATCTTTTTATATTGTATAAGCACTGCCTGTCTTTTTAAGGAATAAACCTATAAATTTATTAGTTTGTTTCTCCTGCTCTATAAACGAATTTGCACGCGCCTGAAGTACTGCGCTACTGTTTTGGGGTTGCTACGGACCCTCTTGATAAATTGTTCCAAGTAAACCGTGGCTGGTGGCAGCTATAAAGAAGGGGGTGTAAAGTGTTGACCTATGGGGTGGCGTTGGCAGTGACGGAGCGGGTTTTATAAGTGTATTACCCGGCTGCGGCTCGGAGTAATTATAATTCCCTCACTGCAGCGTGCCCAATAGCCAGCACACATCCAAGTGACCCGTCTGGCGACTAATTATCCTAGGTGCAGTTCCCTGACTGACCTGAAGGTAAGGGGGGCGCCAGAGAGCTGCAAGTTCCTAAGTGGAAGTGGGATAATTATAAATCCGTGCAGTTTACTGTGTCGGACGGCAGCAGCCGTCGTGTGTGTGCGCGTGTTCGTCACATTTGCGGCACGGAGGGATCACAAGCCGTGATACCCCGGGCTACCGTGTGGCGGACCGTGTGCTCGTTTCATCACACCTCCCCTCCATGTAATCACTGATCGTCTCCATCCCTCCCCACCATGTAATCAGAGCGTCTCCATCCCTCCCCTCCATGTAATCACTGAGCGTCTCCATCCCTTCCCTCCATGTAATCACTGAGCGTCTCCATACCTCCCCTCCATGTAATCACTGAGCGTCTCCATCCCTCCCCTCCATGTAATCATTGATCGTCTCCATCCCTCCCCTCCATGTAATCACTGATCGTCTCCATCCCTCCGCTCCATGTAATCACTGAGCGTCTCCATCCCTCCCCTCCATGTAATCACTGATCGTCTCCATCCCTCCCCTCCATGTAATCACTGATCGTCTCCATCCCTCCCCTCCATGTAATCACTGATCGTCTCCTTCCCTCCCCTCCATGTAATCACTGATCGTCTCCATCCCTCCCCTCCATGTAATCACTGATCGTCTCCTTCCATCCCCTCCATGTAATCACTGATCGTCTCCTTCCCTCCCCTCCATGTAATCACTGATCGTCTCCATCCCTCCGCTCCATGTAATCACTGATCGTCTCCATCCCACCCCACCATGTAATCAGAGCGTATCCATCCCTCCCCTCCATGTAATCACTGAGCGTCTCCATCCCTCCCCTCCATGTAATCACTGAGAGTCTCTATCCCTCCCCTCCATGTAATCACTGATCGTCTCCATCCCTCCCCTCCATGCAATCACTGATCGTCTCCTTCCCTCCCCTCCATGTAATCACTGAGCGTCTCCATCCCTCCCCTCCATGTAATCACTGAGCGTCTCCATCCCTCCCCTCCATGTAATCACTGAGAGTCTCTATCCCTCCCCTCCATGTAATCACTGAGAGTCTCCATCCCTCCCCTCCATGTAATCACTGATCGTCTCCATCCCTCCCCTCCATGTAATCACTGATCGTCTCCATCCCTCCCCTCCATGTAATCACTGAGCGTCTCCATCCCTCCCCTCCATGTAATCACTGAGCGTCTCCATCCCTCCCCTCCATGTAATCACTGAGCGTCACCTTCTGCTCCCCCCGTCCACAATCACTAAGCGTCTCCATCCCTCCCCTCCATGTAATCACTGATCGTCTCCTTCCCTCCCCTCCATGTAATCACTGATCGTCTCCATCCCTCCCCTCCATGTAATCACTGAGCGTCTCCATCCCTCCCCTCCATGTAATCACTGAGCGTCTCCATCCTTCCCCTCCATTTAATCACTGAGCGTCTCCATCCTTCCCCTCCATTTAATCAGATCGTCTCCTTCCCTCCCCTCCATGTAATCACTGATCGTCTCCATCCCTCCCCTCCATGTAATCACTGATCGTCTCCTTCCCTCCCCTCCATGTAATCACTGATCGTCTCCTTCCCTCCCCTCCATGTAATCACTGATCGTCTCCTATCCCTCCCCTCCATGTAATCACTGACGTCTCCATCCCTCCCCTCCATGTAATCACTGATCGTCTCCATCCCTCCCCTCCATGTAATCACTGACGTCCCTCCTCCCCTCCATGTAATCACTGACGTCCCTCCCCCCAGTATCACTGATCCCCCCTCCCCTCCATGTAACACTGATCGTCTCCTTCCCTCCCCTCCATGTAAACTGATCGTCTCCATCCCTCCCTCCATGTAATCACTGATCGTCTCCATCCCTCCCCTCCATGTAATCACTGATCGTCTCCATCCCTCCTCATGTAATCATGACGTCTCCATCCCTCCCCCCATGTAATCACTGACGTCCCTTCCCTCCCCTCCATGTAATCACTGATCGTCTCCTCCCTCCCCTCCATGTAATCACTGATCGTCTCCTTCCCTCCCCCATGTAATCACTGATCGTCTCCTTCCCTCCCTCCATGTAATCACTGAGCGTCTCCTTCCCTCCCCTCCATGTAATCACTGAGCGTCTCCTCCCTCCCCTCCATGTAATCACTGATCGTCTCCTTCCCTCCCCTCCATGTAATCACTGATCGTCTCCTTCCCTTCCCTCCTCATGTAATCACTGATCGTCTCCTCCCTCCCCTCCATGTAATCACTGATCGTCTCCTCCCTCCCTCCATGTAATCACTGATCGTCTCCATCCCTCCCTCCATGTAATCACTGATCGTCTCCCTCCCTCCCCTCCATGTAATCACTGATCGTCTCCTTCCCTCCCCTCCATGTAATCACTGAGCGTCTCCATCCCTCCCCTCCATGTAATCACTGATCGTCTCCTTCCCTCCCCTCCATGTAATCACTGACGTCTCCATCCCTCCCCTCCATGTAATCACTGATCGTCTCCATCCCTCCCCTCCATGTAATCACTGATCGTCTCCATCCCTCCCCCATGTAATCACTGAGTCGTCTCCTCCCTCCCCTCCATGTAATCACTGAGTCTCCTTCCCTCCCCTCCATGTAATCACTGATCGTCCCTTCCCTCCCCTCCATGTAATCACTGATCGTCTCCTTCCCTCCCCTCCATGTAATCACTGATCGTCTCCTTCCTCCCTCCATGTAATCACTGAGCGTCTCCATCCCTTCCCTCCATGTAATCACTGATCGTCTCCATCCCTCCCCTCCATGTAATCACTGATCGTCTCCATCCCTCCCCTCCATGTAATCACTGAGCGTCTCCATCCCTCCCCTCCATGTAATCACTGAGCGTCTCCATCCCTCCCTCCATGTAATCACTGATCGTCTCCATCCCTCCCCTCCATGTAAATCACTGACGTCTCCATCCCTCCCTCCATGTAATCACTGATCGTCTCCTTCCCTCCCCCATGTAATCACTGATCGTCTCCTTCCCTCCCCTCCATGTAATCACTGATCGTCTCCTCCCTCCCCTCCATGTAATCACTGATCGTCTCCTTCCCTCCCCTCCATGTAATCACTGAGCGTCTCCATCCCTCCCTCCATGTAATCACTGAGTCTCCATCCCTCCCTCCATGTAATCACTGAGTCTCTCCCCACCTTTCTACGTCTCCCTCCCTCCATGTAATCACTGATCGTCCCTTCCCTCCCCTCCATGTAATCACTGATCGTCTCCTTCCCCCCCCCATGTAATCACTGAGCGTCTCCTTCCTCCCCCATGTAATCACTGATCGTCTCCTTCCTCCCCTCCATGTAATCACTGAGCGTCTCCATCCCTCCCTCCATGTAATCACTGACGTCTCCATCCCTCCCCCCATGTAATCACTGATCGTCTCCATCCCCCCCCATGTAATCACTGATCGTCTCCTTCCCTCCCTCCATGTAATCACTGATCGTCTCCTCCCTCCCCTCCATGTAATCACTGATCGTCTCCTTCCCTCCCCTCCATGTAATCACTGATCGTCTCCATCCCTCCCCTCCATGTAATCACTGATCGTCTCCTTCCTCCCCTCCATGTAATCACTGATCGTCTCCATCCCTCCCCCCATGTAATCACTGTCGTCTCCTCCCTCCCCACTGATCGTCTCCATCCCTCCCCTCCATGTAATCACTGATCGTCTCCATCCCTCCCCTCCATGTAATCACTGACGTCTCCATCCCTCCCCTCCATGTAATCACTGAGCGTCTCCATCCCTCCCTCCATGTAATCACTGATGCGTCTCCTTCCCTCCCCTCCATGTAATCATGATCGTCTCCTCCCTCCCCTCCATGTAATCACTGATCGTCTCCATCCCTCCCCTCCATGTAATCACTGATCGTCTCCTCCCTCCCCTCCATGTAATCACTGACGTCTCTTCCCTCCCCTCCATGTAATCACTGACGTCTCCATCCCTCCCCTCCATGTAATCACTGATCGTACTCTCTCCCTCCCTCCATGTAATCACTGATCGTCTCTTCTCCCCATTTCCCTCCCCTCCCTCATGTAATCACTGATCGTCTCCTTCCCTCCCCTCCATGTAATCACTGATCGTCTCCTTCCCTCCCCTCCATGTAATCACTGACGTCTCCATTCCCTCCCCTCCATGTAATCACTGATCGTCTCCATCCCTCCCTCCATGTAATCACTGATCGTCTCCTTCCCTCCCCTCCATGTAATCACTGAGGTCTCCATCCCTCCCCTCCCATGTAATCACTGATCGTCTCCATCCCTCCCTCATGTAATCCACTGATCGGTCTCCTATCCCTCCCCTCCATGTAATCACTGATCGTCTCCTTCCCTCCC
This sequence comes from Oophaga sylvatica, assembly GCA_033576555.1. Lineage (NCBI taxonomy): Eukaryota > Metazoa > Chordata > Amphibia > Anura > Dendrobatidae > Oophaga > Oophaga sylvatica. The sequence continues at coordinate 31,682 of JARQOD010007275.1, read as the reverse complement.
CTCCATGTAATTCACTAGCCATGATCTCCTCCCTCCCCTCCATGTAATCACTGATCGTCTCCTCCCTCCCCTCCATGTAATCACTGATCGTCTCCATCCCTCCCCTCCATGTAATCACTGATCGTCTCCATCCCTCCCCTCCATGTAATCACTGACGTCTCATCCCTCCCCTCCATGTAATCACTGAGAGTCTCCATCCCTCCCCTCCATGTAATCATGTATCACTGACGTCTCCATCCCACCCCCCATGTAATCACTGATCGTCTCCATCCTCCCTCCATGTAATCACTGATGTCTCCTATCCTCCCCTCCATGTAATCACTGATCGTCTCCATCCCTCCCCTCCATGTAATCACTGATCGTCTCCTCCCTCCCTCCATGTAATCACTGATCGTCTCCTCCTCCCCTCCATGTAATCACTGATCGTCTCCTTCCCTCCCCTCCATGTAATCACTGAGCGTCTCCATCCCCCCCACCATGTAATCACGTCGTCTCCTCCCTCCTCTCCATGTAATCACTGATCGTCTCCTCCCTCCCCTCCATGTAATCACTGATCGTCTCCTTCCCTCCCCTCCATGTAATCACTGACGTCTCCATCCCTCCCCTCCATGTAATCACTGATCGTCTCCATCCCTCCCCTCCATGTAATCACTGACGTCTCTTCCTCCCCTCCATGTAATCACTGACGTCTCCATCCCTCCCCTCCATGTAATCACTGAGCGTCTCCATCCCTCCCCTCCATGTAATCACTGATCGTCCTCCTCCCTCCCTCCATAATCACTGAGTGTCCCTTTCCCTCCCCTCCATTAATCACTGAGCGTCACCTTCCCTCCCCACCATAATCACTGACGTACTCCTCCCCCTCCATGTAATCACTGATGTCTCCATCCCTCCCCTCCAGAATCACTGAGGTCTCCTTCCCTCCCCTCCATGTAATCACTGAGCGTCTCCATCCCTCCCTCCAGTAATCACTGAGCGTCTCCTCTCTCTCCCCTCCAGTAATCACTGACGTCTCGCTCCCTTCCCAATCACTGAGCGTCCTCCTCATGTAATCACACGTCTCCATCCCACCTCCATGTAATCACTGATCGTACCTTCCTCCCCCCTCCAGAATCACTGAGTGTCACCATCCCTCCCCTCCATGGCCACAATCACTGAGCGTCCCCTCCTCCCCTCCAGAATCACTGATCCGTTCCTCCCTCCCGTCCACGTAATCACTGACGTCCCTTCTCTCCCCGTCCAAGGCCAATCACTGAGCGTCTACCTTCGCTCCCCCTCCACTAATCACTGAGCGTCACCTTCTGCTCCCCCCATCACAGGCCAAATCACTGAGCGTCACCTTCTGCTCCCCTCCCATGCCACAATCACTGAGGTCACCTTGCTCCCCCCTCCACAATCACTGAGCGTCACCTTCTGCTCCTCCGTCACAGCCACAATCACTGAGCGTCACTCTCTGCTCCCCACGTCCACAATCACTGAGGTCACCTTCTGCTCCCCCTCACAGGCCACAATCACTGAGCGTCACCTTCTGCTCCCCCGTCCACAATCACTGAGCGTCACCTTCTGCTCCCCCTCCACAGGCCACAATCACTGAGCGTCACCTTCTGCTCCCCGTCCACAGCACATCACTGAGCGTCACCTTCTGCTCCCCTTCCACAATCACTGAGCGTCACCTTCTGCTCCCCCCATCCACAGGCCACAATCACTGAGCGTCACCTTCTACTCCCCCATCCACAGCCACAATCACTGAGAGTCACCATCTGCTCCCCCCATCCATGGCCACAATCACTGAGCGTCACCTTCTGCTCCACGTCCACAATCACTGAGCGTCACCTTCCTCCCCCCATCCACAGGCCACAATCACTGAGCGTCACCTTCTGCCTCCCCGTCCACAGGCAATCACTGAGCGTCACCTTCTGCTCCCCCGTCCACAATCACTGAGCGTCACCTTCTGCTCCCCCCTCCCACAATCACTGAGCGTCACCTTCTGACTCCCCCCGTCCACAAATCACTGAGGTCACCTCTGCTCCCCCATCCAAGGCCACAATCACTGAGCGTCACCTTCTGTCCCCTCCACAATCACTGAGCGTCACCTTCTTCCCCATACACAGGCCACAATCACTGAGGGTCACCTTCTGCTCCCCCATACACAGGCCACAATCACTGAGCGTCACCTTCTGCTCCCCCCGTCCACAATCACTGAGGGTCACCTTCTGCTCCCCCGTACACAGGCCACAATCACTGAGGGTCACCTTCTGCTCCCCCATACACAGGCCACAATCACTGAGCGTCACCTTCTTCCCCATACACAGGCCACAATCACTGAGCGTCACCTTCATCCCCATACACAGGCCACAATCACTGAGCGTCACCTTCTTCCCCATACACAGGCCACAATCACTGAGGGTCACCTTCTGCTCCCCCATACACAGGCCACAATCACTGAGCGTCACCTTCTTCCCCATACACAGGCCACAATCACTGAGCGTCACCTTCTGCTCCCCCGTACACAGGCCACAATCACTGAGCGTCACCTTCTGCTCCCCCGTACACAGGCCACAATCACTGAGCGTCACCTTCTGCTCCCCCCGTCCACAATCACTGAGGGTCACCTTCTGCTCCCCCCCGTCCACAATCACTGAGCGTCACCTTCTGCTCCCCCGTCCACAGGCCACAATCACTGAGCCACTTTCCTGCCCCCTCTGCCCAGCGGCCTTACTAATCGTGTGCCACATTTTCTCACAATAAGGCACAACTCATTTAAAATAGTTTATTTCTCGTTGGAAAATAGACGTCAGCTTTGAAAAATTTCAGAAAATAAATCTACGTGGGGTTAACAGTCTGAGATCCAGAGGACGGGAGGCGCCAGACACGGAGGGACGACTAACATGGCCGCCAGATACAAAAATATATATACATATATATGTGCATCTATATACAGACGTGATGGACACGAGTCTGACATGAGCACTAGGACAGGACACAGGCGCCACGCAGACAGGAGAACACAAAACAGCGGTGGGCCGCGGAGGGGTACGCTCACCACAATCCGTCATCTCACTGAGCAAAAAAAGCTGCAAATAGTCAACACCAGAGAAGAGGCGGAGGTGGAAAGCTCGGATGCGTGACCGGGGGTGTGCCAGCAGACGCCAACACCAGGGCTGTAGAAATACGGCAGGGGCGAGTTACCCAGGAGGAGGGGAGGGCAGGTCACCGCAGCAACAGATCGCCCCAAAAAATAAACCAGTGGGCACCAAGCCGCCGTCAGGAGACCATGAGACTCAAGATATCACCGGCTAAACAAAGACCCCACATGTAACGATTAGATGAGCTCTCCCCTCTTCTACCCTTCTTCACATTTCTCCACCCGACTCGTGGCCGATGTTCAGCACGGTGGGACATGAGGCCATAGTCACTTGGAAGGGGGGCACATATTGGACTGTCACTACATATGGCAGCACCTGAATCGAGGGGCCTGTTCAGTCTATATGGGGGTCTTTACTCGTCCCCCTCCAGCTGACTCCAGGGCCTCCGAGCGGTCACGTCCTCCCACCTCATGTAGTGCATTGTGCGTGGAGACCCTTGGGCCTGGGAATCTGCATATACTGTAAGGTAATGGCCGCCACCCATAGACATTCTACATATATAGCGCCGTGCTCTCGGGCTAGTTCAGCAAGTTGCCCTGCTCCTGTGCCCGGGTCAGACTGTCCTTCCGATGCAGGTGGTGCACACCCATTCGTTTAGGACTTCGGTGCGGACGGCCGCTCAGAGGTTTCTCCTTTAATATGTCACCATCCTCCTGCTCTTCACAAGCCTGGAGGATTTGATCTTCCAGTTCCTGGTCCTCAACAATGTCTTGGGACGGCTGTAGGGGCTCCAGGTCCTCCTCCTCCTCCATATTTCCGGAGAGAAGGTCTTGGGCCTCCTCCTTGGAGAACTCCTTGCCATACTCATTGAGGAGCTGTCCCCTCTTATCACCGGAGTTCTCCTTTTCTGAGCCTTTCTCCCGGCTGCCCATCCAGCTGTTCCCGGACATTTCCCGTTCAGAGAACGCTTGCGCCACGTGGCTCAGCTCCTGCATGGAGCGGCTGAACCTCTGCTGCAACTCTAGGGCGGTGTCCCGACTAAAGGATGTGCGGTGAGCCAGGGATCCCTCGGAGCTTGGGGCCGCTTTATCTACAAACATTCTTTGCCAATTAGCCAGCATGTCCTCCTCTGAGCTGGCCGAGCTGGGGGCCGCACTACTTAAGGGAAGCGTGAGGGATTGTCAGCACTTCGTGCCCGCTGGGGGTAGCCTCCTGACGATGCAGGGCTGTTTGGGACAGTGCGGTGTTTGTCGGGGCTGCCCTCCTCGCCCTGTACTAGGCTGAGGGAGATGGCCTGCCTTGTGGCATAGGTGCAGTTGGGCAGGGGGCTGTTTTTGGGGATTCGCACCTTCTCATCGGAGAACTCTATAACCTTACGTCCTGGGTACAGAGGATGGGGTGGTGGAGGGGTTGGGTAGGGACTGAGTTTTTCGAAGGCTGGAGGCTCTTCTGTAGCACTGTCCACGCTGCTCTGCTTCTGCAGGACGCCATTCTGTTGTTGTGCGGAGCCGCTCATATCAACATGCACAAACACATCCTCTGCGGTGGGGCCACTGCCGCTGCTGGACGTCGCAGAGTTAAGAATAAGTGATTCTGGCTTCTCCAGAACACGAGCAATGACGGAAGTGGGCACCACGTCTGAATGTGAAAGACACGGAGGAGGAGTGTCCTGACCGGAGCCCGGAGAGGAGGCCGCGCTCTGAAGATGCTTACTGACCATGTCCTGCAGCTTGTAGGGCAACTGCGAGAAAAAAAAGCAGGTGATGGGTAAGCGAGGACATACAGGACCTGACACCACAACCCCCATCTGGACCGCCACCTCAAGCCCCACCTACACGCGCTCACACCGGACCCAGCACATCAACACCCATCTACACACGCTCACACCGGACCCGACACCTCAACACCCATCTACACGCGCTCACACCGGACCCGGCACCTCAAGCCCCACCTACACGCGCTCACACCGGACCCAGCACCTCAACACCCATCTACACGCGCTCACACCGGACCCGGCACCTCAACACCCATCTACACGCGCTCACACCGGACCCAGCACAGCACAACTCACATCTACATGCGCTCACACCGGACCCGACACCGCAATCCCCATCTACACGCGCTCACACTGGACCGGCACCTCAAGCACCACCTACACGTGCTCACACCGGACCCAGCACCTCAACACCCATCTACACACGCTCCACACCGGACCCGACACCTCAACACCCATCTACACGCGCTCACACCGGAGCCGGCACCTCAAGCCCCACCTACACGCGCTCACACCGGACCCAGCACCTCAACACCCATCTACACGCGCTCACACCGGACCCGGCACCTCAACACCCATCTAACACGCGCTCACACCGGACCCAGCACAGCACAACTCACATCTACACGCGCTCACACCGGACCCGACACCGCAATCCCCATCTACACGCGCTCACACCGGACCCAGCACCTCAAGCCCCACCTACACGCGCTCACAACCGGACCCAGCACCTCAACACCCATCTACACGCGCTCACACCGGACCCCGGCACCTCAACACCCATCTACACGCGCTCACACCGGACCCAGCACAGCAATCCCCATCTACACGCGCTCACACTGGACCGGCACCTCAAGCCCCACCTACACGCGCTCACACCGGACCCGGCACCTCAACACCCATCTACACACGCTCACACCGGACCCGGCACCTCATCCTCCATCTACACGCGCTCCACACCAGACCCGGCACCTGAACACCCATCTACACGCGCTCACACCGACCGACCCGGCACCTGAACACCCATCTACACGCCTCACACCGGACCCAGCACAGCACAACTCACATCTACACGCGCTCACACCGGACCCGATACCGCAATCCCCATCGACACGCGCTCACAACCGGACCCAGCACAGCACAACTCACATCTACATGCGCTCACACCGGACCCGACACCGCAATCCCCATCTACACGCGCTCACACTGGACCGGCACCTCAAGCACCACCTACACGTGCTCACACCGGATCCAGCACCTCAACACCCATCTACACCACGCTCACACCGGACCCGACACCTCAACACCCATCTACACCGCTCACACACCGGACCCGCACCTCAAGCCCCACCTACACGCGCTCACACCCGGACCCCAGCACCTCAACACCCATCTACACGCGCTCACACCGGACCCGGCACCTCAACACCCATCTACACGCGCTCACACCGGACCCAGCACAGCACAACTCACATCTACACGCGCTCACACCGGACCCGACACCGCAATCCCCATCTACACGCGCTCACACCGGACCCAGCACCTCAAGCCCCACCTACACGCGCTCCACACCGGACCCAGCACCTCAACACCCATCTACACGCGCTCACACCGGACCCGGCACCTCAACACCCATCTACACGCGCTCACACCGGACCCAGCACAGCAATCCCCATCTACACGCGCTCACACTGGACCGGCACCTCAAGCCCCACCTACACGCGCTCACACCGGACCCGGCACCTCAACACCCATCTACACACGCTCACACCGGACCCGGCACCTCATCCTCCATCTACACCGCTCACACCGGACCCGGCACCTGAACACCCATCTACACGCGCTCACACCGGACCCAGCACAGCACAACTCACATCTACACGCGCTCACACCGGACCCGATACCGCAATCCCCATCGACACGCGCTCACACTGGACCGGCACCTCAAGCCCCACCTACACGCGCTCAACACCGGACCCAGCACCTCAACACCCATCTACAAGCGCTCACACCGGACCCAGCGCCTCAAGCCCCAACTACACGCGCTCACAACCGGACCAGACACCGCAATCCCCATCTACACGCGCTCACACTGGACCGGCACCGCAATCCCCACCTACACGCGCTCACACACGGACCCGGCACCTCAACACCCATCTACACACGCTCACACCGACCCGGCACCTCAAGCCCCAACTACACGCGCTCACACCGGACCCGACACCGCAATCCCCATCTACACGCGCTCACAACCGGACCCGGCAACGCCACTCCCATCTACACGCGCTCACACCGGAACCAGCACCTCAACACCCATCTACACACGCTCACACCGACCCGGCAACGCCACTCCCATCTACACGCGCTCACACCGGACCCAGCACCGCACAATTCACATCTACACGCGCTCACACCGGACCCGGCGCCTCAAGTCCCACCTACACGCGCTCACACACCGGACCCGGCGCCTCAAGTCCCACCTACACGCGCTCACACCGGACCCGGCATCTCAAGTCCCACCTACACATGCTCACAACGGACCCGGCAACGCCACTCCCATCTACACGAGCTCACACTAAACCTGGCCCCTCAACCCCATCTATATGTGCTCACACCGGACCCAGCACCTCAACCCCCATCTACACTCACACACACCGGACCCAGCACCGCACAACTCACATCTACACGCGTTCACACTGGACCTGGCACCTCAACCCCCATCTACACGCGCTCACACCGGACCCGGCACCTCAACCCCCATCTACACACGCTCACACTGGACCCGGCACCTCAACCCCCATCTACATGTGCTCACACTGGACCCGGCACCTCAACCCCCATCAACACGCGCTCACACCGGACCCGGCACCTCAACCCCCATCTACACACGCTCACACTGGACCCGGCACCTCAACCCCCATCTACATGTGCTCACACTGGACCCGGCACCTCAACCCCCATCAACACGCGCTCACACCGGACCTGGCACCTCAACCCCCATCTACACACGCTCACACTGGACCCGGCACCTCAACCCCCATCTACATGTGCTCACACTGGACCCGGCACCTCAACCCCCATCTACACACACACACCTGACCCAGCACTGCACAACTCACATCTACATGCGCTCACACCGGACCCGGCGCCTCAACCCCCATCTACATGTGCTCACACCGGACCCAGCACCTCAACCCCCATCTACACTCACACACACCGGACCCAGCACTGCACAAGTCACATCTACACACGCTCACACCGGACCCAGCACCTCAACCCCCATCTACATGTGCTCACACCGGACCCAGCACCTCAACCCCCATCTACACACACACACCGGACCCAGCACTGCACAAGTCACATCTACACGCGCTCACACCGGACCCAGCACCTCAACCCCCATCTACATGTGCTCACACTGGACCCGGCGCCTCAACCCCCATCTACATGTGCTCACACCGGACCCAGCACCGCACAACTCACATCTACACGTGCTCACACTGGACCTGGCACCTCAAACCCCATCTACATGTGCTCACACCGGACCCAGCACCGCACAACTCACATCTACACGTGCTCACACTGGACCTGGCACCTCAACTGTGATGATCCTGCAAGATCCATATCCTGTACTTCTCTAGAAGTCTCCATAGCTACTGCATTCATTAGGCTTTGCAGCCTGTGGGCTTCCCCCCCCCTTCAGCTCACTACACACTCTGTGTAATCTGATTCCAGGTGGCTAGCCCCCACAGGGAGGCCGGCTGAAAGCGGCTAACAAGCCACATGGTCTGTTCCTTTGTTGCATGGTAGTTATTCAAGATCAAAAATCTTGGCTCCTGTGTATGTTATAAGTATGAAATTTTCATATCTGCCAATTCATCGGTGAATCCAGGGATCAGTGAAGTTTCTAAGCGCTGGCACCAGCAGAACCTAAGAAACAGATTTCTGCTTAGCCGATCCACCCAGGCACTCTGCGTTTAGACTTAAATGCACGCCAACATCTTGCGGGGTACAATGGTATGCTCTGCATCGCTGTATGAGACTCCATCTCTTATTTATGAAAGTTTTGAGTTTTCTGAACTAAGAGTAACCCTTAGAGCAAGAGGAGGACCCTGGTAACTCCACCCCGTTTATGATGTCACGGCCACAGGTCTATAAGGTAGGGGCCAGGTATTCTGGCTCAGATCTGCCCTGGACACCAGACTTATAGCAGCTCTGTGATGCATTGTGATGTCTCCCCTCCCCCGACCGCATGGCTTGCCTACTATGATCTAAGAACTGTAAGTTGATCTTCCTTATGTTAACCCCTTTTATTTTCTAATTGTCTTGTACATAACGATATTGTCTCAGTTTGTTCCATCTTTTTATATTGTATAAGCACTGCCTGTTTTTTTAAGGAATAAACCTATAAAATTATTAGTTTGATTCTCCTGCTCTATAAACGAATTTGCACGTGCCTGAAGTACTACGCTACTGTTTTGGGGTTGCTACGGACCCTCTTGATAAATTGTTCAGTAAGAAAAACCGTAGCTGGTGGCAGCTTAAAAGAAGGGGGTGTAAAGTGTTGACATATGGGGTGGCGTTGGCAGTGACGGAGCGGGTATTATAAGTGTATTACCCGGCTGCGGCTCGGAGTAATTATAATTCCCTCACTGCAGCGTGCCCAATAGCCAGCACACATCCAAGTGACCCGTCTGGCGACTGATTATCCTAGGTGCAGTTCCCTGACTGACCTGAGGGTAAGGGGGGCGCCAGAGAGCTGCAAGTTCCTAAGTGGAAGTGGGATAATTATAAATCCCTGCAGTTTACTGGGTCGGACGGCAGCAGCCGTCGTGTGTGTGCACCGTTTCATCACATATTGGTGGCAGCGGTGGGATCACAAGCCGTGATACCCCGGGCTACCGTGTGGCGGACCGTGTGCCCGTTCATCACATATTGGTGGCAGCGGTGGGATTATAGAGCATTAGTGATCTGGTTTGAGCAATCATTCCATTCACTAAAAAACTTGCACGGTTCTTCAGCGACCCTGCAACTAAAGTTTTGGAGAACAGACTCAGTGTTTATTAGTCCTGAGACAATTGTGTGTACTTGCGGTTACCCCTCCCTTCTCTTTGTTTTTCTATCCTATCTTTTATTTGGCAACCATGGCTACGAGGGGATTCGACTGGTATAATCGGAGTAGCAGGGAAACTCTTCTAGCCATATGCGAGTGGAGGCAGATTGTCCCCATGGACCAAACCAAGGCCGCAGTGATCCAGGCCCTGATGGCACGGAACCACGCTCAGAGCGAGGAGGGCGCAGGAGCCGGCCCAAGCCAAGTTGGTGCCGCAGGAGCAGAGGCCCAACCCCTGACTGCTTACACCCAGGGCGGGATGGACCCTTACCTGCAGGCGGCCCTGGAGGGACTCTCCACTGACGACCATGAAGAACGCCTGAAGCTGATCCAGAAAGCTCAAGAGAGAGCCGACCAGCGAGAGGCCAAACAGCGAGAGGCTGAGATAGCCGAGCGCCAAGCCCAGCGAGAGGCCGAGAGAGCCCAGCGAGAGGCCGAGAGAGCCGAGCGGGAGGCTGAGAGAGCCGAGCGGGAGGCTGAGAGAGCCGAGCGGGAAGCTCAGAGAGCCCATGAACTGGAGCTGCTCAGACAAGGGGCACTGCCCTCCACAGCCCAGAGCAGTGTGCCCAGCAGCGCTCAGAGTCCCAAGCCCCGGCCGGAGCACTTTCCCGTGATGGAAAAGGACGGAGACTTGGACACTTTTCTGCGGGCCTTTGAGAAAGTCTGCAGACAGTACCGGCTGCCTGACAACCAATGGGCCAGGTACTTGACCCCCGGGCTAAAGGGCAAAGCTCTGGAGGCGTTTGCTTCACTCACGCCGGATCAAGATGACAACTATCAGGCCATCAAGCAGGCCCTGATCGCCAAGTACCAGCTAACCCCTGAGGTATACCGAAAGAAGTTCCGGAACCTCCAACGTGGCCCACACGACAGTTATAGCGATGTGGTGCAAGGACTCAGGAACCACTTTGACCAGTGGATCCAGGGACTGTCAGTTGACACCTTTGAGAACCTGAGGGACCTGATGATCAAAGACCAGTTCCTGCATCTGTGCCCAGCTGAGGTCCGACAGTTCATCCTGGACAGAGAACCGGAGGACGCGGTCAGAACAGCACGGATCGCCGACAGCTATGAGGCCAACCGGAAAACCAGAGTGGCGGAAGCCCGTCACCGCCCGCTGGGGAGGGGGTAAGCCTGCAACCAACCCCAGTGCCCCTGCCAGCCGTCCCTCTGGAGGCACTAGCCCCTTTGCCAGCGCCAGGCCTACATCAGACCCCCGCCAGTGTTTCTCCTGTAAAAGGACTGGACACATCAGCGCCACCTGTCCGGAGAGGCAGAAGAACCCCCCAGCCAAGGCCTCCGGGCCCAACGCCTCTGTTCTTTTGGTGGGTGGTGTGGTGGGGAGGGTTGATGACAACGTGCAGCCTGTCCGCGTGGGGGCCCGTCTTGCTACAGGCCTCAAAGACACCGGGGCTGAACGAACCCTCATCCGACCCGAACTGGCGGCCCCTGAAGAGTTGATTCCGGGGAAAACCTTAACTGTCACAGGGATTGGGGGCGTCCACTACCCCTTGCCGATAGCCCGAGTTTTCATTGACTGGGGTACCGGGAGCGGGGTGAAGGAAGTGGGGGTGTCCGAAAACCTGCCCACTGATGTTTTATTGGGGACTGATCTGGGGAGGATGGTGGCGTACTATGTCCCTGACACCCCTCCCCAATCTGATAATAAGGTTAATGTTATCCATGATGATGATGTTGATGATGATGGGAAACTGAATGTGGTACCTGCCAATGCTTTGCGAAGTGATGATGCAACCGATAACCTTTCTTTCCCTAGGAATGATGTTGATAGTGATGTATCTGTGCCATATGAATCTGTTAACCCTTTCTCTGAGGTGGTAGATGTGTCCACAGGTACAGGAGCGTTCAGCCACGTCACTCTGCGGAGTGAGACGGCTGAGGAACCCCTAGCAGGAGCAAGCGACAGTGCTCAAGGAAATGGGGAGGTGCATGGGAACCGGGAGGAAGGTGACGCCATGACACTGACCAGTGCCACCGAGGAAGGTAACTGGCCCATAAGTAGCACTGCTCCTGAAGTGTTGGGGGTGGATGGGGAGGTAGAGCCCATAGCAGCGCAGGCTGATGGGTCTGTAGAAGTCCCCGGGGAGACTGCATATGTAGCTGCCGTCACCCGCAGTCAGAGTGCCCGGATCGCAGGTAGCGCCCTGCCATCTGGACCCTCCTCCGCTACAGGAGAGACTGAACCAGAGGTGGACCCAGAGCCGGTCCCAGAGGGTCCCAGTGAGGAAGGAACTCTGACGTCCCTTCTGGCTGCCTCCAGCCAGGAGTTCCAGGCCGCTCTGCACTCAGATGCGAGCCTGGAGAACTTGAGGCACCTCGCTGAGACGCCCACCTCCGTGACTGATAAGGAGAGGGTGTTCTGGGAACGAGGAAGGTTGTACCGGGAGACAGTACCCGGAGATTCCCAAAAGGAGTGGTTGAGGGAAAAACAGCTGGTCGTCCCGCACCAGTTCCGAGGTGAGTTGTTGAGGATTGCCCATGAGATTCCACTCGCTGGACACTTGGGGATCAGCAAAACTAAGGCACGGCTGTCTCAACACTTCTATTGGCCCAAGATGGGGACAGATGTGACTAACTACTGCCGCTCCTGTATCACCTGTCAAAGAGTGGGGAAGGCGGGGCCTGCTCTTAAGGCTCCCCTGATCCCGTTGCCAGTGATAGAGGAGCCTTTCCAGAGGATCGCGGTGGACATTGTGGGCCCGCTGGCCGTCCCCAGCAGCTCTGGAAAGCAATACATCCTTACTGTGGTAGACTACGCTACCCGGTACCCGGAGGCAGTAGCTCTGTCCTCAACTAGGGCAGATAAGGTGGCGGATGCACTGGTGACCATCTTTTCACGGGTAGGATTTCCCAGGGAGATGCTTACCGATCAAGGGACCCAATTTATGTCTCGCCTAATGAAGGCTCTCTGCAGCAAAATGCAGGTGACGCGTATGGTATCGAGTGCGTATCACCCACAGACCAATGGTTTGTGTGAGCGCTTTAACGGTACCCTCAAACAGATGCTCCGCATGCTGGTTGAGACCCAGGGACGCGATTGGGAGCGGTACCTCCCACACCTGCTATTTGCCTACAGAGAAGTCCCGCAGGCCTCGACGGGGTTCTCCCCTTCGAGCTCCTGTATGGTAGGCGAGTCCGGGGACCCCTTGGGTTGATAAGAGAATCCTGGGAAGATGAGCCAAACCCCACGGAAGTGTCCATCGTGGATTATGTCATGCGCTTCCGCGACAAGATGCAGACCTTGACGCAGTTGGTGCATGACAACATGACGCAGGCTCAGGCTGACCAGAAGCACTGGTACGACCAGAACGCCCGGGAGCGGACCTACCGGGTGGGTCAAAAGGTGTGGGTGCTGGTCCCCGTACCAAAGGATAAGCTTCAGGCAGCCTGGGAAGGCCCGTACGTCGTGCACCAACAGCTCAACCCAGCCACCTACGTGGTCACGCTTGACCACACTCGGGGTAGGCGCAAGGCCTTTCACGTCAACATGATGAAGGCCCATCACGAACGTGAAGCCTGCGTCCTACCGGTCTGCAATCTGCCCGAGGACGGGGAAGAGGATCCCCTCCTAGACATGCTGGCCCAAGCTAATGCCAATGGGTCCATTGAGGACATGGAGGTAAATGCCTCGCTAACCGTGTCAAGGTAAAATATAATTTTCTATCTTATATTTTATACATATGTGTTTTGCTATTTTTATACCTTTATAAAAATATGTTTATATGTACTTTGTTACTTTGATATGTCAAGATAAACACAAAGTTTTCCTTGAATATGTATTATTCAGATTGAAACTTATTCTAAGATGACGTCAGTACCAGCTAGTCTGTCTCCAAGAAATTCACTGATGACTGCCCCCACCTTTGGGGAACTGAGGATTGCAACAGCAAGTCTGCCTGGATACAAGACCTATGGAATGTGAACCAATAGAGATGGCCAGATGCTAGATATGTCCATATATGGACATATATAGCTTACCTCCCCGCCCCCATCCACCCTTTACTCCACCCTGACATCCTGTGTAGATAATCCCATGCTTGCAGAAATAAAGATCAGTACTTTGCTGAGATTGGTGCCTGCATACAGCCCTCTAAGCATGCTCTGAAGTTTGAACCAGCCTATTGTCTGACTCATTCTTTAAACGGTTAACCCATGCTTATAATCTAATTTGGAGTGACTGGAGGACGAGTGTTTGTCGTTTCGACCCCGACAATTGGCGCATCCAACGTGGGGCAGTGGATTGCCGCCCGTCCGGACCCGTCCTGAGGACTTTGCGGTGGTGCCCGCGGTGACTGAGTGCGAGGACTGCAGCCTCCGTTGAACACGGTAAGTTGGGATCATATACTTTATATGCGTCCCACTTGCCTGTGTGTCAGTCATTGTTGGCTTAAGCTGTATTGGTTTTTTTTTGGGTCTGGATGGGTGACTGGTTGAGTGGTGAGACCAAAGGCAATCCCACGCCACGAACCAGCAAGTGAGACCGAGTGACGTCGCATGTCTGCACGTGCTCGGGTCAACACCACTTTCTCCTCCTCCGGTCACTGTACCTTTATGTAGATGGATGCCTCCCGTGACTGTTAGAATAAAGTTGGGACAAATTTTAGATTCTTGAAGTGTTGAGTGGGGTATAAGACGCACATGATAGTTTAGTTAGTGACAGATTGATTAGGATTCTCTGTCTTATAAATGACAAATTGAGCAGGGACTCTTTGTCTAACACGGGGAGCCTCATTAGGAGAAGCCCCAGTGTCAGTACATGGAGCGGGGACTCTGTGCTGTGTAGGGTGTCACGGCGAACTGTGCTGTAAAGTCACCATCCACAGTTGAAGGGACAGATTGAGTAGGGCTCTTTGTCTTGTCAGTACATGGAGCGGGGACTCTGTATTGACGGGTGGTGACCTGCAAGTGACGCCGGTGGTCTGAGTCGCGACAGATCATTGCACTCTGTTAAAATCATGATGCGTATGTTTAGATCTGAGAAACCTCATAAGTTAGAGGGTGGTGCTGTGGGAGTCAGTGAGCTTGTTCAGTCACGGGAAGGCCGGAAGGCTGTTAGAAATGTGAGAAGTTTGTATAAAATGATGGGTCTGCCCAGTACCGGGAGACTTCAGCCTTCAGTATGGAAGGATTATGTAGGACAGAAGAAAGGAAAGTTGGGTGATGAGGGACTCCTGCATCAAGCTCAGGCACATCTTAGAGTAGCAAATGATTTGAAAGTTGAGGGCTGGAAGGAAATAGATGGTGCAGGAGGTTCAGAAGGTGCCGAGCCTTTGTTCGGATATGCTCTGCATGTGATCTTGTTGATGTAACTAAAATGGCCCCCGTTGTTGATGTAACTAAAATGGCCCCCGCTGTTGATGTAACTAAAATGGCCGCTGCACCCCTCATGTCTGTTGCTGTGCTAAGTCCCCAGCCACCGCCCTATAATGGCACCGATCTAAGAACAAAGGGAGGTTGGACTTGTAGTGCATGTGGTGAACAGAATCCGCCCTGGGCGGAGACCTGCCGTGTCTGTGGGGCGGGTCGCCCCGGTGTAATGCCCAGCCCAATGCCCCTTCCATATCCAACAGTGGGACGCCCCCAGACAACGCCCTTCCCACAACACCTAGCGGCCATCTTGGAACACCTAGTGGCCATCTTGGAACACCTAGCGGCCATCTTGGGACACCCAGCAGCCATCTTGGGACACCCAGCAGCCATCTTGGGACACCTACTACCAACCACCCGGACAGCCGGAAAAGGTTTTAGTCCCCGTCGCTGAGGCCCCTGTCCCAGGGCTCGGTCCTTCAGCCCCTGTCTCTGTTCCTAATCCGGAAGCTACTGCACTACCTCTGTTCCCAGTGGGTGCCCCTCCCAAGATAGAAGAAATTAGGCACCAGGAGCTATCTGAAACTAATGATAAAGTGGTAAAATTTGTGATTGCTTTGTCTAAAGAATTGACTAACACCCACTCTACAGTGTCTACTTCTCTCCCAGAATTTACAGGTGACACGGTGCACGACTTCTCGCCTGGTGACCTTGTGTACGTGAAAAAGTTTGTGAGAAGAGACTGTCTCCAGCCCAGATTTGAGGGTCCCTACACTGTGGTCCTGACCACCCCTACTGCCCTGAAGCTCGAGGGCAAGAGCACCTGGATTCACACCTCCCACTGCAAGAAGGACAAGATTAGTCAGCAGTCATGAAGTTTCTGATATACATATCCTTTTGGGCTGCATCCTGATCTCCAGTAGTGCCAGCATGCCCACCTTTGGGGTTAATTCTGGGTTAATACTATAACCCCTGTGGTTATCTTTAAGTTCAATTTCTGTCAAATATTCAACTGTGATAGAAATGATTTCAAGGGATCAGCGCACCAGACTTGGGGGAAAGGGACATTTTATCTCTGTGTCACCCGCGCAGGGGATGAAAACTGTTATTATTGGTCAGATGTGGGATGGAACACAGAAGAAGGAAAATTGGTAGTTGAAACTAGATACATAGACTGATAGATGAGACATACAAGTGTTATGTTGGTAGGAACAGACCTGATAATGCAGAAGTCAATGACGCAGAAGCAGGGACGCGCGGCAGGAGTATTGACTCAGTTACATGGTGACAATCAAAGGCCAGTGGCCTGTTTCAGTGGAAGACTAGATGCAGTGGCTAGAGGTGCCCCGTCCTGTGTACGGGCAGTACATGCTGTAGGACTATTGCTCCACAGATTGTCAGACATCGTGCTTGACCATCCACTGACAGTACTTACACCTCATGATGTATACACCATACTGAACCAGGTGCAACCGGCACACCTTTCAGCTGCATGTCACCTTCAATTGCAATGTGCACTTTAATGCCTCCAAATGTTTCTTTGCAGAGATGTACCACACTTAATCCTGCCACATTGTTACCTCTCTCGGATCTAGGGGGGAGGCCAGGTACGGTATTGTACAAAGAAGATCCAAGAGAGGAGATTCCTTATGATTGTGTTCAGCTTATGGCACAGGAAACAGCAGGCCTACCACAGTGTTTGAAACTGAAAGACTTAATGCTGATTTTGAATCTTTTGTAGATGGATCTCGCCACCAAGATGACTCAGGTACCTTCCACACCAGGTATGCCATCGTCTCCCTGAATGCAGTAATCAAAGCAGAACCAATGCTCCCATATCAGTCGGCCCAGGAGGCTGAATTTAAGGCTCTGACCGAGGCCTGTAAGATAGCTGAAGGTAGAATTGTTAACATCTACACAGATTCTAGATACGCATTCGGTATAGCTCATGATTTTGGTCCAATTTGGAAGTCTAGAGGATTCCTGACGGCAGCAGGACATCCCATTAAAAATGCTGACGCAGTCCAGCAGTTAATTGATGCATTACAATTACCAAAAGAAGTAGCTGTCATAAAAGTTAAAGCACATACCAGATGCACTGATCAGGTGAGTAAAGGAAACGCAATGGCGATGCAGCAGCAAAAACAGCAGCCAGTAGACCACTCCAAGGGGTAACGATGCACCAGGTAAGCGCTCCCAAAAATCCCTTTGTGTCGGAGGATGCCTTATCCCAGATGCAGGCTCAGGTGCGCCAGGAGGAAGTAGAAAAGTGGGAAAAAGAAGGTGCATGTCTGAATGCAGCAATGGGGTATGGGGAAGAGGGATGCGCGATGCCTTCCAAGGGCGTTGTACCCTGCGGTCGCCCAGATGTTACATGGGCCAACCCACCAGTCCAAAACTGCTGTAATGAGCGTCATGCAGAAGCATTGGATGCACCAGGCTTTTCCACCTGTATAGAAGGTTTGATCCAGGATGCATGGTATGTGCTACACATAATCAGGAAGGGTAGTCAAGACACCACCCAAACATGCCCCTCGGCCCCTCTATCCTTTCCAGAGACTGCAGATTGATTATATTCAGCTGCCAAAATCAGGGTCATGGGAGTATGGGTTGGTGTGTTTTGATTTATTCTCAGGTTGGCCGGAGGCTTTCCGATTGCCAAGGCTACGGCTGCGGCAACCGCAAAGAAGCTGCTTGCGGAGGTGGTGTGCAGGTATGGAGTACCAGAGGTGATCGAAAGTGACAGAGGTACACATTTCACAGGTGAAATAATGAATGAAGTCTTGACAGCTCAGGGAATTCAACAAGCTTTCCACACCCCATATTCATCCACAAAGCAGTGGAAAAGTAGAAGGACTAAATGGGACATTGAAGTTAAAAATCCAAAAGGCCATGGCTGAAACAGGGAAATCTTGGCCTGAATGTTTACCATTAGCCCTATACTCAGTAAGGTACACTCCAAATAGAAAAACTGGACTTTCTCCGTATGAAGTACTATTTGGCAAAGTGCCTAGTTTAGGATGTTTCTTTTCCCAAGCACTGGAAATGAGTAACCATGTATTAAGCTCATATGTAAGGGATTTGCATAAAAGACTCAAGAAAGTACATGATAATGTTTTCAGTTCTCTTCCAGATCCGAACCAGGATCCTGGGAGTCACAGCCTGCAGCCTGGAGACTGGGTAGTCATTAAAAGACACGTGAGAAAGAGTCTGGATCCGAGAATATAGCTCCACTGATATCCAGGAAGAGAAGGAGTCTGGGTCAGCTGCACACCGGTTATGCTGAGGATCCCAAAGTTTATATAGATCCCATATGTGTTCCTAGGGGGGTCCTGACAAATACAAGGCCCAAAATCAAATCACAGCAGGCTTTCTCTCTCTTATCCCAATGATACAGATCAATAGAAATGTGGATTGGATAAATTATATATACTATACGGAACAGAGATTTGTAAATTATAGCAGAGATGCCTTTCAGGGCCTAGCCGAGGAATTGAAATCTAATACAGGAGTAGATATTTCCTTCTTTCAGGATGGCTGAGAGGCCTTAAGGGATTCCTTCAACAAGCCTGCTTAGTGGTTGTGGGGCTTTTGGTGCTAGGATTGATAATTCTATGTTGTGTGATACCCTTGTACAGGAAAGCTGTGACCAATGCAACCGCCTCCTCAGGTACTTTCCTTCATCAGGAAGTTGTGTCCCTGCTATATGATGACGCTGATAAAGGTGATATGGAGAATATACCCCGCAGGATAAACCTGATAAAACCCCTATGACAAAATACAATGGAAATGAGAGATTTAGTTTAGGGATAGTGGGAGAACTCCATGTGCATGTTTGGTAGGGACTTGGTTGTTTGGGGGCGGTCCATAAGGGGCCAGCTTCTAAAATGACCAAGCGAAGAAATCCACTACCCCTGTCCCCACACATGGACAGTCTCGAAGGCCACATATATTAAGGGAAAACTTAGTGTTTAGGGGGGATTGTCAAGGTAAAATATAATTTTCTATCTTATATTTTATACATATGTGTTTTGCTATTTTTATACCTTTATAAAAATATGTTTATATGTACTTTGTTACTTTGATATGTCAAGATAAACACAAAGTTTTCCTTGAATATGTATTATTCAGATTGAAACTTATTCTAAGATGACGTCAGTACCAGCTAGTCTGTCTCCAAGAAATTCACTGATGACTGCCCCCACCTTTGGGGAACTGAGGATTGCAACAGCAAGTCTGCCTGGATACAAGACCTATGGAATGTGAACCAATAGAGATGGCCAGATGCTAGATATGTCCATATATGGACATATATAGCTTACCTCCCCGCCCCCATCCACCCTTTACTCCACCCTGACATCCTGTGTAGATAATCCCATGCTTGCAGAAATAAAGATCAGTACTTTGCTGAGATTGGTGCCTGGATACAGCCCTCTAAGCATGCTCTGAAGTTTGAACCAGCCTATTGTCTGACTCATTCTTTAAACGGTTAACCCATGCTTATAATCTAATTTGGAGTGACTGGAGGACGAGTGTTTGTCGTTTCGACCCCGACAACCGTCTCCTAGCGGTTGCAGTTACTGACCACTCTGGAACCCTTCCGGGCCGAGTTCACGAACCGACCCGGAAGGACCGAGTTGGCAGTCCACGAGGTGGACACCGGGAATCACGCCCCGTTACGACGGACACCTTATCGGATCTCTGAGGAAGTGCAGATTATGCGCCAGGAGATCCATGAGATGTTGCAGCTGGGGGTGATCCGGCAGTCCAAAAGCGCGTGGGCCTCACCTGTAGTTCTCGTGCCAAAAAGGATCGGACCACCCGGTTCTGCGTGGACTACAGGGGGCTCAACGCCATCACTACCTCTGATGCGCACCCAATGCCACGCATCGAGGATCTGCTGGAGCGGTTGGCGAATGCCAAGTACATATCCATCATGGATTTAAGCCGGGGATACTGGCAGATTCCCCTGAGCCCTGAGGCGCAGGAGAAATCCGCCTTTATCACCCCTTTTGGACTGTACGAGTCCACGGTCATGCCTTTCGGCATGAAGAATGCCCCTGCCACTTTTCAGCGGATGGTCAACCACCTGCTTCAGGGACTGGAGGAGTACGCTGTGGCGTACCTGGACGACATTGCCGTCTTCAGTTCCACCTGGGAGGAACACCTTCAGCACCTCCAGGAGGTGCTTGTCACGCTGTATAGCAGATATATATATATGTGATGACAGTAATCTATATCAAAAGGGCAACATACAATATAACATGCGCATAGATATATGATAACATAGAATTACCTGACAGAAAGTCCAGTGGGTCAATACGGAATCCGTTATACGCTGTCTCCGGCTAGAGGGTGACCGGGGTCTATGCTGACCCTAAACTGGGGTCCTAACTAATCCCTCTACCTGGAGGTACTGTTAAAGGTACAGAGGTCCAGGCCACCAGCGTAAACCCTGTCTCCTATCAATCCCTGCCAACTGTAATCTAGTCCTAAGAAGGACCCTGATTACCACCAAAGGGAATGAACAGGTAACGGTTAATGAACAGAAAGACATACAAGAAAGACAAGAAATAAAGTAAATAAAGTCTTACATACAACACTCACACACAGTAGGAACACCTAAGGTCTCAGAGATAAACTATAAGCTATAAGAGTAAAAACAACTAAGGAGCTCTTAGCTTAAGTATTCTCAGAACCGATCCAGTCTGCTAGACTACATAAAGGCTTTCACCGGCATCTAACAAGCAGACTGGCAGGTATATGAAGGAATCTAATTAGAACATAATCAAAAGCAGCCGGGCGAGGCTGGACCTAGTCTTAGCAAAGAGCTAGGTAAAATTAACTCCCTCATTACCAAACACAAAGAAACAGCAACTCAGCTGTGAGAAGTCAGAGTGTGTAATCGCGACGATCCTTGTGGCGATACACCCATGACAGTACCCCCCCCTCTACGAGGGGACTCCGGACCCTCAGGGCCAGGTCTGCCCGGGTGAGTTGTGTGAAAGGTCCGAACCAATCGATCTGCGTTAACATCAGACGCAGGGACCCACGTCCTCTCCACAGGACCATACCCCCTCCAATGAACCAAGTACTGAAGGGATCGGCGACTGAGACGTGAGTCAATGATTTTCGACCCATGAAATTCCACGTTATCATTGACCACCACTGAAGGCGGAGGTAGAGGTGACGGTATGACTGGTGCCACATACTTTTTAAGTAATGACTTGTGAAACACATTATGAATTTTAAACGTAGGAGGGAGGTCCAGACGAAATGCCACAGGATTAATTATGGAACTGATCCTGTACGGCCCGATGAATCTGGGACCCAACCTCCAGGAGGAAACTTTAAGTTTTATATTCCTGGTAGACAACCAAACTAGATCGTTCACCTTCAGATCTAAACCAGAAACTCTCCCCCTATCAGCCATCCGTTTGTAACGGTTCCCCGTAACCTTCAGTCTTAACCGATCTGGAACTATCAGTCTCCCTGGAAGTCCCACCGGGGCGTCCCCCTGAGCCCCCAATACCTCCCCCTCAAGCTCAGAGCATACAGCTGACACTACAACTCCCTCCTGAGGAATAGGAACCGGATCATCCGTCTTCCCGGCCCCTGGGAAAGTACGAGATAAGGCATCAGGAAGCAACTTTATTGAGCAGTCATATGCGCGATGAGGAGGTAACTCTTTACACCCCTCCTCTGAGAACATCTCCCCAAAGTCCTCCAGAAAAGGAGACAAAGTCCTAGGCACAACCGCACCGATGACCGTGCTCATGCAGTTATTCCTGCAAAATTCACCCCACTGGCTTATCTTTCCGGATTGCCAATCAATCACTGGGTTATGTTTAGCCAACCAAGGAAGTCCCAACACAATAGGAGTAGGTAGACCCTCCAACACATAACAAGACAATTGCTCTTTATGTCTTGCCCCTACTCGAAGATCTATGTTATGAACAGCTTGTACCAAGCTACCTTGACCGAGAGGTCTAGAATCAATAGAGACTATAGGGACCGGTTTGGCCAATACACTCAGTTGCATACCATGCACCTGGGCAAACCGAGCGTCCACCAGATTAGCCCCGGACCCACTATCAAGAAAAACAGAAATCCTCTCAGTTCTAGTACCAATCACCACCTCCGCAGGCACGAGAAACTGAGAGGGATTTGGGGACGAAATACACACTCCTAGGTTAACTCCTTTGCTCAAAGAGGCCCGGGATGGACACCCCCCAACAAAATGTCCCTCTCTCCCGCAAAAGAAACACCTTCTAGTCTTGCGGTGCACCGCCAATTCCCTCCTACAAAAAGATGTCCCTCCCAACTGCATGGGTTCCTCAGAACAGACCAGGGGAACCTCAGTATAAGGGACTTTAGTAGTAGGTGGAGTCATCACGGGAGGCGGAGTTACCTCGCGTCTTCCCCGAATTCGTCTATCCATGCGAATAGCGAGGGCCATAGCAGCCTCCAGTGATGGAGGAGAATCATACTGAGCCAACACATCTTTTAATTTGTCAGACAACCCTTGACAAAACTGGCTCCTAAGAGCTGGGTCATTCCACTGAGTATCTGTTGCCCATCTACGGAACTCAGAAGAATATTCCTCCGCTGGACGATTTCCTTGCCGTATTTTACGTAACTTTGTTTCAGCAAGGGAAACTCGATCCGGATCATCATATACCAGACCCAGGGCAGTAAAAAAATCGATCCACTGACTGGAGATCTGGGGAGCCTGGAGGAATAGAGAACGCCCAAGATTGAGGGTCCCCTTGTAAGAGCGAGATAACAATTCCCACCCTCTGCTCTTCACTCCCAGATGACCGAGGCCGCAGCCGAAAGTACAATTTACATGCCTCCCGGAAAGTAAAAAATTTGTCCCGCCCACCAGTGAACCTGTCCGGGAGAGCAACCTTAGGTTCAGATCTGGTTTGCTCCGGGGGGAACAAAACCTTGGACTTAATGTCTGCAAACTCCATGGACAACCCCTGCAACTGCCGGGCCAGCTGGGCTACTGGATCCATGACAGCTGGAGAGAATCTTTAGTATGGCCGGTGAAAATGTCACGCTGTATAGCAGATATATATATATGTGATGACAGTAATCTATATCAAAAGGGCAACATACTATATAACATGCGCATAGATATATGATAACATAGAATTACCTGACAGAAAGTCCAGTGGGTCAATACGGAATCCGTTATACGCTGTCTCCGGCTAGAGGGTGACCGGGGTCTATGCTGACCCTAAACTGGGGTCCTAACTAATCCCTCTACCTGGAGGTACTGTTAAAGGTACAGAGGTCCAGGCCACCAGCGTAAACCCTGTCTCCTATCAATCCCTGCCAACTGTAATCTAGTCCTAAGAAGGACCCTGATTACCACCAAAGGGAATGAACAGGTAACGGTTAATGAACAGAAAGACATACAAGAAAGACAAGAAATAAAGTAAATAAAGTCTTACATACAACACTCACACACAGTAGGAACACCTAAGGTCTCAGAGATAAACTATAAGCTATAAGAGTAAAAACAACTAAGGAGCTCTTAGCTTAAGTATTCTCAGAACCGATCCAGTCTGCTAGACTACATAAAGGCTTTCACCGGCATCTAACAAGCAGACTGGCAGGTATATAAAGGAAACTAATTAGAACATAATCAAAAGCAGCCGGGCGAGGCTGGACCTAGTCTTAGCAAAGAGCTAGGTAAAATTAACTCCCTCATTACCAAACACAAAGAAACAGCAACTCAGCTGTGAGAAGTCAGAGTGTGTAATCGCGACGATCCTTGTGGCGATACACCCATGACAGTGCTCAAGCGTATTCACCAGGCAGGTCTGACCATCAAGCCGGGAAAATGCCAGATGGCATGAGGGAGGTCCACTACCTGGGGCACCGGGTAGGCGGGGGTTCCATGAGTCCAGAGCCCGAGAAAGTGGACGCGATCGTGTCCTGGCCCACCCCCAGGACCAAAAAGGTGAAGTCCTTCCTGGGCACTGCAGGGTACTATAGGCGTTTCATACCGAACTATAGCGCCATTGCAAAACCCTTGACGGACCTCACCAAGGGCGGTCTACCCCAAACAGTCAGCTGGACAGATGGCTGTGAGGCGGCATTCCGAGCTTTGAAAACAGCCCTGTGCAGCTCTCCGGTGTTGAGAGCCGTCGACAGCAGTCGGCCCTTCCTGGTACAGACTGACGCCAGCGAATTTGGCCTCGGTGCTGTACTCAGCCAGGTTGATTCGGGGAACCAGGAGCACCCCGTGTTGTACCTGAGCCAGAAACTTCTGCCAAGGGAAGTGGCATACTCCACCATCGAGAAGGAGTGCCTGGCCATGGTCTGGGCACTGCAACGTTTGCAGCCCTACCTGTACGGGCGCACCTTCAAGGTGGTCACCGACCACAATCCGCTGAGCTGGCTGCACACAGTGTCCGGAACCAATGGTAGGTTGCTACGCTGGAGCCTTGCCCTGCAGCAGTATGATTTTGCCGTACAACACAAGAAAGGCAGTGGTCATGGGAATGCTGATGGGTTGTCCCGACGTGGCGAACCCGCTGAGGTGTGCATGGCGGATTACCGAGAGGTCATGCCTCCGTAGCGCCCTCTAAGGGGGGGAGGTGTGATGATCCTGCAAGATCCATATCCTGTACTTCTCTAGAAGTCTCCATAGCTACTGCATTCATTAGGCTTTGCAGCCTGTGGGCTTCCCCCCCCCTTCAGCTCACTACACACTCTGTGTAATCTGATTCCAGTGTGCTAGCCCCCACAGGGAAGCCGGCTGAAAGCGGCTAACAAGCCACATGGTCTGTTCCTTTGTTGCATGGTAGTTATTCAAGATCAAAAATCTTGGCTCCTGTGTATGTTATAAGTATGAAATTTTCATATCTGCCAATTCATCGGTGAATCCAGGGATCAGTGAAGTTTCTAAGCGCTGGCACCAGCAGAACCTAAGAAACAGATTTCTGCTTAGCCGATCCACCCACGCACTCTGCGTTTAGACTTAAATGCACGCCAACATCTTGCGGAGTACAATGGTATGCTCTGCATCGCTGTAAGAGACTCCATCTCTTATTTATGAAAGTTTTGAGTTTTCTGAACTAAGAGTAACCCTTAGAGCAAGAGGAGGACCCTGGTAACTCCACCCCGTTTATGATGTCACGGCCACAGGTCTATAAGGTAGGGGCCAGGTATTCTGGCTCAGATCTGCCCTGGACACCAGACTTATAGCAGCTCTGTGATGCATTGTGATGTCTCCCCTCCCCCGACCGCATGGCTTGCCTACTATGATCTAAGAACTGTAAGTTGATCTTCCTTATGTTAACCCCTTTTATTTTCTAATTGTCTTGTACATAACGATATTGTGTCAGTTTGTTCCATCTTTTTATATTATATAAGCATTGCCTGTTTTTTTAAGGAATAAACTTATAAAATTATTAGTTTGATTCTCCTGCTCTATAAACGAATTTGCACGTGCCTGAAGTACTACGCTACTGTTTTGGGGTTGCTACGGACCCTCTTGATAAATTGTTCAGTAAGAAAAACCGTAGCTGGTGGCAGCTTAAAAGAAGGGGGTGTAAAGTGTTGACATATGGGGTGGCGTTGGCAGTGACGGAGCGGGTATTATAAGTGTATTACCCGGCTGCGGCTCGGAGTAATTATAATTCCCTCACTGCAGCGTGCCCAATAGCCAGCAAACATCCAAGTGACCCGTCTGGCGACTGATTATCCTAGGTGCAGTTCCCTGACTGACCTGAGGGTAAGGGGGGCGCCAGAGAGCTGCAAGTTCCTAAGTGGAAGTGGGATAATTATAAATCCCTGCAGTTTACTGGGTCGGACGGCAGCAGCCGTCGTGTGTGTGCACCGTTTCATCACATATTGGTGGCAGCGGTGGGATCACAAGCCGTGATACCCCGGGCTACCGTGTGGCGGACCGTGTGCCCGTTCATCACATCAACCCCCATCTACATGCGCTCACACCGGACCCGGCACCTCAACCCCCATCTACACGCGCTCACACCGGACCCGGCACCTCAACCCCCATCTACACGCGCTCACACTGGACCCGGCACCTCAACCCCCATCTACACACGCTCACACCGGACCCGGCACCTCAACCCCCATCTACACGCGCTCACACCGGACCCGGCACCTCAACCCCATCTACATGTGCTCACACCGGACCCGGCACCTCAACCCCCATCTACACGCGCTCACACCGGACCCAGCACCGCGCAACTCACATCTACACGCGCTCACACCGGACCCGGCACCTCAACCCCCATCTACATGTGCTCACACCGGACCCAGCACCTCAACCCCCATCTACACGCGCTCACACCGGACCCGGCACCTCAACCCCCATCTACACGCGCTCACACCGGACCCGGCACCTCAACCCCATCTACACACACACCGGACCCAGCACCGCACAACTCACATCTACACACGCTCACATCGGACTCGGCGCCTCAACCCCAATCTACACGTGCTCACACCGGACCCAGCACCGCACAACTCACATCTACACGCGCTCACACTGGACCCGGCACCTCAACCCCCATCTACACGCGCTCACACCGAACCCGGCACCTCAACCCCCATCTACACGCGCTCACACTGGACCCGGCACCTCAACCCCCATCTACACGCGCTCACACCGGACCCGGCACCTCAACCCCCATCTACACACGCTCACACCGGACCCGGCACCTCAACCCCCATCTACACGCGCTCACACAGGACCCAGCACCGCACAACTACACGCGCTCACACCGGACCCGGCACCGCACAACCCACATCTGCACGCGCTCACACCGGACCCGGCACCGCACAACTCACATCTGCACGCGCTCACACCGGACCCGGCACCGCACAACCCCCATCTACACGCGCTCACACCGGACTCCGCACCGCAACCCCATCTACACGCGCTCACACCGGACCCAGCACCTCAACCCCCATCTACACGCGCTCCACACCGGACCCAGCACCTCAACCCCATCTACACTCACACACACCGGACCCAGCACTGCACAAGTCACATCTACACGCGCTCACACTGGACCAGCACCTCAACCCATCTACACTCACACACACCGGACCAGCACCTCAACCCCCATCTACACTCACACACACGGACCCAGCACTGCACAAGTCACATCTACACGTGCTCACCACCGGACCCGGCACCTCAACCCCCATCTACATGTGCTCACACCGGACCCAGCACCTCAACCCCATCTACACACACACACGGACCAGCACTGCACAACTCACATCTACACGCGCTCACACCGGACCCGGCGCGTCAACCCCCATCTACATGTGCTCACACCGGACCCAGCACCTCAACCCCATCTACATCTGCTCACACCGGACCAGCACCTCAACCCCCATCTACACACACACACCGGACCCAGCACTGCACAACTCACATCTACACGCGCTCATACCGGACCCGGCGCCTCAACCCCCATCTACATGTGCTCACACCGGACCCGGCGCCTCAACCCCCATCTACATGTGCTCACACCGGACCCGGCACCTCAACCCCATCTACACTCCACACACGAACCAGCACCGCACAACTCACATCTACACGTGGTCACACTGGACCCGGCACCTCAAACCCCATCTACACGCGCTCACACCGGACCACCGCATCTACACACCTACACCGGACCCGCACCTCAACCCCCATCTACACGCGCCACACAGGACACGCACCGCAACCACCCATCTACACGCGCTCACCACCGGACCCGCACCGCACAACCCCACACGCGCTCCACGGACCCGCACCACCACTCCGCTCAACCGACCACCGCAACCTTACACCTCACGACCGCACCGCACCCATTCACGCGTCACACCGACCACCCCACCCATCTACACGCCCACACGACCCGCACCTCACCCTTCACACCACACCGCCAGCCTCAACCCCCATCGGCTCACACACCCGCACCCAACCCATACACTCCACGACCCGGCACCATCTACACACACGGACCAGCACACAACCCTCTACACCCTCCACGACCGCCTAACCCATCTACACTAACGGACCCGCACGCCAACCCTCTCACGCGTACACGACCGGCCTCAACCCCATCTACACGCTCACCGGACCACTCAACCCCCATTACCCGCCACACTGGACCCGCACTCAACCCATCTACCGCGCCACCGACCCGCACCTCAACCCCCATCACACACGCCCACCGGACCCGCACCTCAACCCCATCTACACCTCACACAGGACCAGCACCGCAAACTCCACTCCGCGCTCACACCGGACCGCACCCAACCCACATCTACACGCCCACACCGACCCGGCACCGCACAATCAATCTCACCGCTCACACCGGACCCGCACGCACAACCCCATCTACACCGTCACACCGGACCGCACCCAACCCCATCTACACGCGCTCACACCGGACCCAGCACTCAACCCCCATCTACACGCGCTCACCGGACCCAGCACCTCAACCCCATCTACACTCACACACACCGGACCGCACTGACAAGTCACATCTACACGCCTCACACTGGACCCACACCTCAACCCCATCTACACCCACCACGGACCAGACCTACCCCCATCTACACTCCACAACCGGCCCACCCAACCATCTACATCTCACACCGACCGCACTCAACCCCCATCTACATCTCACACCGGACCAGCCCTCACCCCATCTACACACCAAACCGGACCCAGCACCACAACCCATTACACGCTCACACGACCGCACGCAACCCCATCTACACCCAACCGGACCGCACGCACCCCCATCACACGCGCTCACACCGGACCCAGCACCTCAACCCCATCTACACGCGCTCACACCGACCCAGCACCTCAACCCATCTACACTAACAACGACCACCTCATCATCACGCCTCACACTGGACCCGCACCTCAACCCCATCTACACGCGCTCACACCGGACCCGCACCTCAACCCCCATCTACACCCACACCGGACCCGCACCAACCCATCTACACGGCTCACACGGACCCAGCACCTCACCCACTACACGCGCTCACACGGACCCGCACCCAACCCCATCTACACCGCTCACACCGGACCCGCACCCAACCCATCTCACCTCACAACAGGACCCAGCACCCAACCCATCTACACCCCACACGGACCGCACCCAACCCCACTACACGCAACACACCGGACCCAGCACCTCAACCCCCATCTACACGCGCTCACACCGGACCCAGCACCTCAACCCCCATCTACACTCACACACACGGACCAGCACTGCACAAGTCACATCTACACGCGCTCACACGGACCCAGCACCCAACCCCCACACACCCACAACCGGACCCAGCACCTCAACCCCCATCTACACCCACACCCGGACCCAGCACCAACCCCATCTACACGCGCTCACACGGACCGGCACCTCAACCCCATCTACACCACACCGGACCCAGCACCCACACCCACTACACCCTCACACGGACTCGCCCAACCCATCTACACGGCTCACACCGGACCCGCCCAACCCCATCTACAGCGCTCACACGGACCGCACCTCAACCCCCATCTACACGCTCACACCGACCCGCACCTCAACCCCATCTACACCCACACTGGACCCGCACCCAACCCATCTACACGCGCTCAACCGGACCCGGCCCTCAACCCCCATCTACATCTCACACGGACCCGCCTCAACCCATCTACAGCGCTCACACGGACCCGCACCCAACCCCATCACACTCACACACACCGACCGCACCGCACAACCACATCTACACGGTCACACGGACCCGGCACCCACAACCCCATCTCACGCGCTCACACCGGACCCGGCACCTCAACCCCCATCTACACACGCTACACCGACCCGCACCCAACCCCCATCTACACGCGCTCACACACGGACCCAGCACCACAACTCCCATCTACACGCGCTCACACCGGACCCAGCACCCCAACCCCCATCTACACGCGCTCACACCGGACCCGCACCTCAACCCCATCTACACCCACACACCGGACCAGCACCTCAACCCCCATCTACACGCGCTCACACCGGACCCAGCACCTCAACCCCATCTACACTCACACACACCGGACCCAGCACTGCACAACCCCCATCTACAGCGCTCACACCGGACCCAGCACCTCAACCCCATCTACACGCGCTCACACCGGACCCGGCACCTCAACCCCCATCTACACACACACCGGACCCAGCACCGCAAAACTCACATTTACACGCGCTCACATCGGACCGGCGCCTCAACCCCAATCTACACGTGCTCACACCGGACCCAGCACCGCACAACTCACATCTACACGCGCTCACACTGGACCCGGCACCTCAACCCCATCTACACGCGCTCACACCGGACCCGGCACCTCAACCCCCATCTACACGCGCTCACACTGGACCGGCACCTCAACCCCCATCTACACGCGCTCACACCGACCCGGCACCTCAACCCCCATCTACACACGCTCACACGACCGGACCCGCACCTCAACCCCCATCTACACGCGCTCACACAGGACCCAGCACCGCACAACTCCAACACACGCGCTCACACCGGACCGGCACCGCACAACCCACA
This sequence comes from Oophaga sylvatica, assembly GCA_033576555.1. Lineage (NCBI taxonomy): Eukaryota > Metazoa > Chordata > Amphibia > Anura > Dendrobatidae > Oophaga > Oophaga sylvatica. The sequence goes on along the minus strand of JARQOD010007275.1, from coordinate 778 downwards.
TCTACACGTGCTCACACCGGACCCGGCACCGCACAACTCACATCTGCACGCGCTCACACCGACCCGGCACCGCACAACCCCCATCTACACGCGCTCACACCGGACTCCGCACCGCAACCCCCATCTACACGCGCTCACACCGGACCCAGCACCTCAACCCCATCTACACCGCTCACACCGGACCCAGCACCTCAACCCCATCTACACTCACACACACCGGACCAGCACTGCACAAGTCACATCTACACGCGCTCACACGGACCCAGCACCTCAACCCCCATCTACACTCACACACACCGGAACCCAGCCACCTCAACCGCCCATCTACACTCACACACACCGGACCAGCACTGCACAATCACATCTACACGGCTCACACCGGACCCGGCCCTCAACCCCCATCTACATGTGCTCACACCGGACCCAGCACCTCAACCCCCATCTACACACCACACCGGACCCAGCACTCACACCCATCTACACCCCACACCGGACCCGCACGCACAACCACATCTACACGCGCTCAACCGGACCCGCCCCAACCCCCATCTACACGGCTCACACCGGACCCAGACCTCAACCCCCATCTACAGGCTCACACCGGACCGCACTCACCCCATCTACACTCACACACACCGACCCCACGCACAATCACATCTACACGGTCACATGGACCGCACTCAACCCCCATTACACCCTCACACGACCGCACTCAACCCCCTCTACACCACACCGGCGCTCACACATCACCCTCCAGGACCCGACCCATCCCCCTCAC